>CAUOFW020001639.1:0-78184 GCA_963454935.2 Ilex paraguariensis | reverse complement strand
ACATATACTTGTTTTATTTTCTTCATCTCTAAAGCTTCTAGTTTCCGATATAAACTTGTCATTTTAGCTCTTAAATCATCATCATCTTTTAACACATTTTCCTCTTTCGAATGTAGATGGCTTAGTTTCTATTATGTTTGAAGAAGTTGAGTCCCACATTGGGAACTCTCAGAAATAGTATCAAAAAATTGAAATGCTTCTTTAGGATTTTTACTCATAAATTTTCCCACGCCATCATTTCAACAAATTGTCCCATTGCAAGTGGAAGAGCATCATAGAAAAAACCAACTAAGGTCCAGTTTTCGAATGCATGATGTGGACAAGCTTGGAGAAGATCTTTAAATCTTTCCCAACAATGATAAAAATTTCTCCTTCTTTTACAAAAAAGTTCATTATTTGATGTCTTAATATATTTGTACGATATACAGGAAATTTTTGTTAAAGAACTCAACTTGTAAAGCTTGTCAATTTGTGATTGAATTGGCTCTTAAAGAGCTAAGCCACTGTTTAGCTTTATCTTTTAAAGAAAAAAGAAAAAGTTTTAGTCTAACCATTTAAGAATTATCTTGCAATGTTCCACAAAATTCTTCAAATTCTTTCATATGAACATAAGGGTTTTCAGTTTCTAAACCATGGAATTGTGGTAATAATTGAATTGTTCCTAGCTTAATATTATGATTTGGAGCATATGTTGGAAAAGAAAAACATGACGGGACATTAGTTCGTGTAGGGTGTAGATATTCTCTTAATGGTCGAATATTTTGAATTACTTCTTGTTCTCTAGGTTGTTCTTCCCTAGGTACGTTTTTAGCCATACTTAGTTCAAATGATTCTTGAGTAGATGAAGATGATGAAGACGAAGGAGATGACTGATTTGTAGATCCTACGGATGAATGAACAGGCATAAACTATTTAAAAGAAAACACATTTATGTACATATAATACAAATAAACAACTTTTTGTATTTTTTTTAATTTCAAATTACCATAACTCCCGGCAACGGCGCCAAAAACTTGATTCACACTTTTTAGTGATTGGATTAATATTATACACCCAAGTATAAGTGGTTGAATTGTAGTTTCTCGGTTTTAAGTCTAAGTATCGATCCCATAAAGAGTTTTAATAATTTGGAAACGAAATAAAATAGTTAAGTTGCTAATTCGAATAGGACAGCATGTGATAGCTTGTGATGTGAGCTTAGATTGATAACTAATCTAAATAAACAGTTATGTGCAGATAGAGTAAGGCAACAAAAAAAAGTATCCTTACAACAATCAACTTCCATGTTACTGGCAAGTTAACTAATAGGTCTGATGTATATAAACCATCACACAACAACTTCTTAGATTAGCTGGTGGTATCCATATCAACTGATTAATCCAAGCAAACCAGAAGGACAAGTCATTCATGAGGAATACTTGAATTATTCATTTGTCTTCACAATAATAGGTGCATACATAATAAATCATAACACAACCACTTCTTAGGTTAACTGGTGGTAGTAGTCATAGTACAACAACTTCTTAGGTTAGCTGGTTATAGATGTGTCAATTGACTAATTCAAGCAAACCAAAGGACAAGTCATTCATGAGGAATACTTGAATTATTCATTTGACTCTATCTATGATATATATACCAGTTAAACATCTTCAGCGTTCCGGTGGAAGACTAGTCATACCGATAGGAATGCCGTGGTTGTTAGACTGGCAATATTATCCTTTATACCAGTTAAATGATCTGAGTAATCCAGAAGGACAATTCATTTATGAGGATCACTTAGGTTATTCATCTGATAGTTATATATATATTATATATATATATATATATATATATATATATATATATATATATATATATATATATATATATATATATATATATATATAAGTTAAAGCCTAATAGCCTAGAAGGACAAGCCATTCATGAGGATCATTTAGGTTCTGTACCATGCATCAGTTAACATCCTCAGCGTTCTAGTGGAGGACAAGTCATACCGATAGGAATGCCGTGGTTATTTTACTGGTAGGTTGATGATTCACTGATGACATACTTTCAGGCACAACACCGAAAGTACGTACATCACTGTATCATACATGAAGCATATAATACATAGATATATAAATATATAAAATATCAACATTTCCAGAATTTAACCAGTATTATACATATGTTTACCTCTCACTGGAGGATATATTGTACTACTCACGCCCCATTGCTACAGACAAGCAAGGAGTGTAGGCAGTTTTCATTATACCTAAAATTAAAATATAGAATCTAAAATGTCTTTCACAAGGAACAACTGAAACACAATCACCTTTATTATCAGTTAAGACAAAAAAAGTGACGACAGTTCAACTATCCGAATAGAAAGATATAACATAAATGTAAAAGTACAAAGTTCAAACTAAAGTGCATCACGGACCGGATCGTTTTTGCAACTTCTCTTTTTCTCTTTTTCTTTTCTCTTTTTTTCTCTTCTCTTTTCTCTCTTGGTTTTCTGTTGGTTCTGGCCTGCTGAAGACTGAAGAAAGCATGGCTATTTATAGCCGTTTTAGGAAGCATGAGGTGGAGAAAATGAGGATAGTCATCAAGGGTGACCGTCCGGAAGCTACCACCACCATCCGGACGGTGGAGCTTTGCTGGATTTGCAACTTGCAGCATGTTGACTCTTCTCTTGGTTTAATTACACTTTAACCTTTGTATTTTCAAGCTTCCATACTTTGCTCCTTGTATTCTGTAGTAAATCTACATTAAACCTGAAAATTTTAAATATAACACACATAAAACCCTAATTATCGCACAAACCCTAATTGACTTTAATTACTAGTTTTTAGTTATTTTATCACACTAATTTGACTTTATTACTGTTCTAATTTATATATTGATTAAAGTTGATCACCAAGCCCCCTCTATTGATGTTACACATTCAATGACCATTTTATAAAATAAACCATGTGTTTTCTTGGGTACACAGATTTGGTATCTCATTGCCGGTTTCGTGACACGAATAAACTTTTTTGGACTTGCACTGACAGAAGTGTATAATCCAGTAACCAAGTATTGCACTTAAGGGAGAATATAGTCTTTCTTCTATACCCGATACAAACTTTTCATGCAACCGTGCAATTCAGCTAGACCTAGGTCCAACTTTTCCGAGTCCACGCCTCAACCCGGAAGAATGATGTTTGATCCAAGAACATGCACACAGACACACCCACACTAATGTCAAATGCCCATGAATGAGATGTTTCCCGTGTATATGCAAATATAATGTATACTTGCAATTTCATTATCATGTTCACATGCCATGATCTCACTATGAACATCTTAATATCCTTCAACCTTTTTCCATGGTCAATTACATTATAAACATGTAATCACCATCAACAACCTCACTGTCAATATATCATAATGCATATGTCAACATCAACTCCCAAGCATGTCATAACATAATTAATGCAAATAACACACTTAATCCACATTGGCATTTCATTAAACACCTTCAAGGCATAAATGTAACACATAGCATGCCCAATCAATACATTTCAGAAGAAATCACAAACAAGTATTTTCTAAATACCCAATTCATGATAGAATTAATTTTTACCCTGCTCAATGCCCATTTTCCACATTTCAACTAACATAGGTATGTGCTATACCATGTCCAACATGTCATGAGCACAATATAAACTTTTTCAATTCCTTAATGTAATCTATATCGTAAAGCATATTTCTACACCCATTTTTCACACTCTAGTTACACTATGAGTACCTCAAACAAGAGAATTCATCTCAAGTCATGCTACCCATATCATATGGAACCCTAAGTTGAATATAAACCTAATTAAGAAAAGAATCCTACCTTTTGAAGCGTAAAACAAGTGGTAGAAAAATTTCCCAAGACCCAAATCAAGCTTTAGCTCTAGATTTCCAAAATCCCGTTGTGTAGGCATAGCCCTCGTTGTGTAGATGAACTTTAGTTCTTGGCCCAAGTTTATTCGACAAACGTAGAGTCGTAGATCGTAGAAAGAAGCTTGAAGAATCCCTTGATTTTTCCTCTCTCTTTTTGGGAAAACCCAACTGAACAAATGGAGAGAAAATTTGATTTTCTTCCCTATTTATACTCCTTGGAATACTTGGCCCTCGTTGCGCCACATGTCCTCCTTTTCGAGGTCCAATTTCGTCCCAAATTAATTAAATTTCATCCCTTCAAGTTCAAAAAACTTTTATTTGAACTAAATTTAAATTATTTTTCATTTTTCGTAAGTTAATTTCCCGTCTCGTTTATTTAGGTCACGTCACACCCAATCGCCTTGTAAAATGAGAAAAAATCCAATTGTCTCGGAATTCAATGAAATTGATTGGATAACTAGATTTTGCAAGATGAATCCAATGGTAAGGTCCGTTTCATCATCTGCGTTCTAGAAAAATTTTGGTTTTCAACCCTTACTGTAGCAACTAATTACTAGTTTGCCATTTTTCATAAAAATTCAAATTTTTCTGGGTTTTTGCTAACTTACTATTATGCATATCACTTTTTGCCTTTCCAATTGAAATATCCTCTGGGAACTGGTGAAGCCACTTAGCTTCCTCTCTATCTTAATAAAAAAAAAATGCACATTCCATCCTAGAACTGACAATACACGTTTGCTTAGAGTATTTTCAAGATATAACAACACCAAAAGTGTAAAAACATTACCACTTGTGGACTTTGTATCAGTTGTATCAGATATCCAGTTAGCATCACTATACCCTTCAATTATTTCTGGATATCTTGTGTAGTTCAATTTAAGTATCTAAGAAACCTAGTAATTGACTTGATCCGAAATGTGTACACCCAAGTACAGGCGATCAAGTACTTTCACCCTCCCTTGTTGCCTATAAATACCACCCCTTAGAACTTGAAGCATTCATCTTTTGGTAGTGGAAAACCCTCCAAAAGTATTATTGCTTTCCTTATTGCTTATTGCTTTATTTTATTGTATTATTGCTTCCTTTTAATTTATTGTTTTCTTTTACTTTAAGTATTGCTTTCTTTTATTGTGTTATTGCTTTCTTTATTTTCATTGCTTGAGATTCCTTCTTCCCTTAGAGGAGTGAAACTCTTCCACTTTTTTAGAGCTTTACCAAAGCCATGAAGGGTAGAATGTGATTCACTCATTCTTTGTCGAAGATCGGCTCATTGTGTAAAGTGTTTTACCTTGTAACTCCTCTACTTGGAGGGATGAGCATCACTCACTTTTCTAGCTTTAACAAAGCCATGAAGAGTGAATAGTTTCTCATCCAATCTTTAGTAAGAGGTGATTATCCGGAAGTTATATTTATGCATTTTGTTCATGCTTAGCTCTAGTCTTTATTTCTTCATAATGTCTTCTCATCATATTGTTGTCTTTATTTTAAGCATGAATAGCTAAATCTCTTAGTTGGCAAAAACCAAGAGGAACCTCCACTTGGGTATACCATTTCAACTCATTCTCCTCCCCTCTTTCAGAGTTCAATGGTTCGGTTTGACTGGGTTGAGGGTGGATAACTTGGTGAGTCTTTGATATTCCGTAGGCCTAGTCACGGTTTATGCTTAGATACTCACCAATCTTATCCCTAGCTTCCCATGAATCAATCGTTCATTCATGCTCTATTGGAGGAGGATTCCGAGTTGAGACGGTATTCCTAATGGAGTGACCTCTTGGATTTGCCAACATTTGTTTCTCATTTTACTAGCATCAAACAACTTCACCAAACAACTTCCAACAATCAAAGATTTTATACTTTCTTTCTCCCAAAATCACCTTCCCCTCGGTTTACTTCCTTCCCCGTGAAAACAACCTTGGAATACCACCAAGTAAAACACGATCCGCGAAAGTCTCCTTGCGCTTGGGGAGGACTTTTGTTCACACATACTCACATTTGACATCTCATTCATCCACCATTCCGTTGCCCTTTCTTTTGACATCATCCTAGGAGAGTGACACTCCCCTTCATTCATATAGTATACATGCTAAAAGGTGATGAAACAACAAGGAATTTTGTCAAGCACCAAGTAAAACAAAAAATTCTTTAAACCATATGTTGACCAAGCCAAGAAAAATATTTATCCAACCCTAGGTATCTAATTTTCTTGCACCTTCTCCTAAAGAAAGCATTATACAGAGAAAGAAAAGTGAAGAAAATGATTGGGAAGAAAAAAAATGGGTAAAGAAAAGAATGAAAGAAAGATTGTGAAAGACAATTTTGCAAAGAAAGACCAAGTAATCAAAGGCCCGAGAATTGAAAGAAATGTAAATGGAGAAAAATGGTAGTGTTTCTGTAAAGATTGAAAGTTTAAAGGGAGACGTGTGGTTACAAAAATGAAAAAGATAGCTTCTGAATTCCTTAGACGTTATTTCTTAAACCTAGCACTCTTGGCCACATTATAACTCTCAGTCTTTTTTGATTCTAGAAGTCATGCATATGTATTGTTTTCAATCATTCGTTGAAAGGGGGAGTGTTGATAATGTTATTTGGTATAGTGTTAATATTCTTTCAAGAGATTATGCCAAATTCCTATTTTTATTCAAATAACCTTCTTTTGGAATATTACATGTGCCATTACTTTACTTTGTTTACAATATTCTTATCACATTTAATTTTTGAGTGATAGTTACTAAAACTTGAGTTTTTCTTTGCTGAGTGATTTCTAGGAAAGGATTGACTTCAAAGCTAATTTTTGTATAGGTTAGCGGAGGGCTATGATATTTCTTGAAGTATATTTGAAATGGAAGAAATACACAAACACACCCAAATTTTTCATAAAATGTAATGAATAGTGTTACAAATGGCGTGTGTAACTCTTACAGTGATAAGGGAAGAGAGAATATTCTGAAAGAAGGATGTAATAATGATTTAATCTTATGTGTGAAAAGTATGAGTTATTTTATCTTAACTATTGAATTTTTGTAAGTACCTCAACTGGAAACCTTCATGAGACATGATTAGTGCTTAAAGTTAGCATTTTTCTATGCCTTTTTGGGAGTACTTGTGCTTTGATGGAGTTTAAGTGATGACATTTCAGGACCTAAAGTAAGCAAAAGCTCAAGAACAACAAATATCACACTTGAGTGTGATACCATTGCATTAGGGAACAAAATTGGAGAAGGTTGGGGCAAAACAACCACGTTCGAACGTCTACTTGAACTACGAGGAGATCAGACTGCTGAGACCTGGCGTGTTGCAGTCAAGAAGGACCCTGAAGTATTGGAGTACCACGTTCGAATGCCAACTATGGTTCGAACGTCCACATGACTTGAAGAAAGATCAGAGTGATGAGTGCAAAAATCCAAGCCCTACATGGAGTGTGGAAGTGGGTTTCTACAAAAGACTAAGACCACTTGAGTGATGTGGTCACATCCCATCTGGCGTTCGAACGCCCCTAAAGCAAAACCAGAAGACACGTTCGAACGTCAGACAACGTTCGAAGGCCCCTAAAGCAAAACAGAAGACAACATTCGAACGTCGATTCACGTTTGAACGTCCTCCACAGATTGCCTGCAGAGTAGTTGGTTTTCATGGGCGGCATACACAATTCACTCATCCTCTCTTATCTTCTTGTTTCCCCCTCCCCTTCCTTGCCTATAAATACTCCTATATTGGGATCTTGAAGGGCACTCTTCCTCTTGTAGAGTAAAGGGGAATTTTTTCTCTTGTAAAATTAGGAAGCTAGAGCTTGGTTTGTAGGCTTAGACTACACCAAGAACTAGTAAGGAGCTTGTATGGAGGCTTTGACTCCCACTCATTTTGATTAATCTAAGATGTTTGTTATATTTGCTTGTCTTACATCTTTTGGTTGAGGAAGTAACCCTCCATTTGTTGGTTGAGGAAGCAACCCTCCATCTTTTGGTTAAGGAAACCACCCTCCAAGAGTAACTAGCTTTCTTCTACTTTTATTGTCTATGCATTTCACTTCCATTGCTTAAGCTTCCTTCTTTCTTAGAAGAGTGAAACTCTTCCACTTTTCTAGAGCTTTACCAAAGCCATGAAGGGTGGAACGTGATTCACTTATTCTTCATTGAAGCTAAGCTCTTTGTTTAGTTTGCTTCACTTAGTAGCTCATCTACTTGGAGGGATGAGTATCACTCACTTTTCTAGCTTTGCCACGACCATGAAAAGTAAGTAGTTCCTCATTCGCTCTTTAGTAAGAGGTGATGAATATGTAAAGATTATCCGGAAGTTATGTTTGTGCAACTCCTTCATGCTTTAATGCTTTATATTCCACTTGCTCATTGGATGATTGCATGCATCTAGCAAAGCTAAGGTACTTTGTATAACCAAGGGCTCCTTCTATGATATAGATGACTCCTGTATAGAAAGACCCGTTGGTTTAAGGCAAGAACCCTGGCTAGCTTTTCATGACAACCTTTCAATCTCCACCATTATTGCGATTTATTCAAAGAATGAAACATTAATGCCATGCTTGGATGCCCGTAGAAACACTTACTTGTTTGTAGACAGGTTAAGTCTCGGCACAAACAATTCTTGTAAACTTCTAGAAAGGCATCGGAATCATGTGCTTAATTCTCACAGTCCATCTTTATATTCCGATTAACTTGCTGTTGACACGGGAGTTAATTGAGTTATAAATCACAAACATAATAAATCGGATAATCAATTACATGTTCTGATCCTCAAACTAAAGAGTGGCTGTTATCTCTACTAATTTTTCTTATATTTTGTCTAGAAAACTCTTGAAAAGAATCTTCTATTCTATTTAAGAAATCTCACCACTCCAAACTCTCAAAATTTCTAGTCACTTGGTCTCTATTATTGCTTGTTTCAAAACACCAATCATAGTTCCTTGTCGATTTGACTCCGGACTTCACCAGATTATTACTACAACTTAACCGCCTACACTTGGGTGTACATATTTCGGATCAAGTCAAGACACAACTCGTCCACTAGGGATCATCTAGGGGTTTAAAGGCTTGTTGTATAGGCTAAAATCTACGAAAGTGATTTTGTATTTTGTTTGTTTGTATTACTTGGGACTAGTGTTTGGTTAGGGCATGTGATTAACCCTAGAAAGTGTGTTAGTGACGTTTTGTAGGGACTTGTATACAATTAGGGAGAATTGGAGGATTAAAGTGAAAGAAGGAACAAAAAAGGAAAATCCAATAACAAGGAAGCATCCAGATTGTACAACCATCGTCCCAATGGTGGCCAAGGGTTGAAACATCAGCTTCAATGCAAATTTCAGAGACTTTAAGCCCTCCGAATGGTAGTGGTGGCGTTCGGACGATGGCCATAACCGCTTTAAAGAGTTCTCTCCTATTGGTTAGTTTGTGCAACGCTGAAATCTGATTGGACCATTCTAGCAGCTGCCGCGTAATCCCTTTCTATAAATACCCCTCTCTTGCTAGATTTTCCAACCATTCTAATGCAGTTCTTCATTTTTTCTCTCTTCTTCATCTTTTCAATTTTTAGTTATTTGTTAGAGGCCTCCCTAGCCTAGTCACTCTTCTACATTTATTTTATTTCCTTTCTACTTGGAGGGTTGAACCTCTCTCACTTTTCTACCCTAGTTCGGTAGTGAAAAGTGGGGTTGTTTCAACTATTCCTTGGGGAAGGATTGGTTACTTTTTCTTTTTGTATTTTGAAGACATATACTTAGTAGGAGGGTTGAGATTTTGTTGTTCTTCTTGCTCTTCTATTGCAATAAAGAGTGAGTAGTCTTTTTTTAACTCTTTAGTGAAGGGTGAAGACATGTGTAACATTGTTTAAGTAATGAAATTGCCGATGTTTTATTTATGCTTTAATGTTTACACCTCCCTTAACTGTTGGACGATTTTCATTTATGTTTGATATTATGTATTACTATGTATAACTAGGGTTATGCCATGGATACGAGTACCGAGCTAGGTTTACTATTTATTGCTATTTCATCTTTACTTTATTATGTACTTCATGCATGATACAATGATGCATGTAGTTGCGATTTATGTAACAGTTAGGAGATTGGTTATAAATCAGTTAAGTCTCGCTATAGTCAATGCTTTTGATTCAATGCATAAACCGGAACTCCATCTTCATTGAATCATAGGCCTGCTGATCTATTACCTATATAAAACCTTTTGAATGGTTCACTTTCAGATTTAATAGGGTTATTTGGTTGTTGTATGGTGTATAGTCCTTCCAGCTAAGCTAACAGTTGTTATGGTATGGTTCAACATATACATCAGACCTACCAGTTAAATTTCCGTTGACACGGGAATTAATTGAAGTAAGGTGGCCCTATCATAATTTCAAGCAATGAAATGCATGTTGGATCCCTGAACTAAAGGGTACCATTTTCATTTTTTATAATCAAATTTTATTTTAAGTGTTTATTTATCAGTTTGTAAGCTCATACCACAATCTATTGAAATACACACTACGCGCACGACAATTTTACCCTTTTCTGTCTACAAGTTTACAACAGATAATTCCTTGTGGATTCGACATTGGACTTCACCGAGAATATTATAATTTGACCATTTATACTTGGACCACCTGTGATACCTAGAAAAAATTTCCATAAAGGGTGAGCCAACGATCAATAGGGTAACTCCTATGGATAATACCTCCCAACCTAAAATGTATATGAAATGTCTCATGTAACATCATGTCATGCATTCATTCAAGTATATTTATCCTGAAAAAATGTCATAAATCATGGCATGTTATGAGATGGAACTCATTCATGCAATACTAACATCGAGCCCCATCCAGGGCTCCCACATACATGCAATGCCATGCATATGAATCTAGACATTTCAAGCCCCCACCATTGATGTTATGTACACTCAATGACTATTTAATTCATTTTCTATGTCTTTATGGGGCAATAATTTATGGTATTTCACCAAAGGGAGACCACACCTTAGATAGATTTTCAGGACATTTCACTTGTGGCTCTATCCTCGCCATCGCACAATTTTTCAGGCTCATTACACCACTGGAAAATGTGTATCCAAAGGTTTGCGGGTCTTACACTTGAGGCAAAAGCTAGCCCTTCTTGCTACACTCCGCCACATTTATTTATGCAAAATTCAGTGCGACTTAGTCAGTCCTAAGTCCAACCTTCCTTAGCCCATCCATCAACTCACCTAAGTGATGATTGACTCAAGCCCATGCACAGACACTCACACTCATGACAATTCCCAAGACAATGCAGTGTGTAATTGCCTTTGATACCATTTACATTGTCAATTATATGATGAGTGCAATATAATGACATTTTCAACATCATCTCAAGTATGTTATATAAGATAATCAACTCAACTAACACACTTTTATTTGCTTAGGCATTTAAGTATAAAGGACACATCAATTTACACAACTAGCATGATTTTTACTTTCAACATGGTAACATGTTTATTAATTCTATTCATAAACACAATTCCAGTATACTAATTATATGCTAAATGGTCATTTAACATACATACACTGTCATACTCATATCACAAGCTAATAAGTAAATTAAGCTTGATATGCCATTTATATATCAAAGTCATGCTAATTTACAATTAACGTGTTTTTAAACCACTAATGTTAACATATACCCAATTAATCATAATAGGGTTTCACAAATTGAAGGATTAATTATAAATTCTATATTTAACCCACTAGCCAAACTTGCAAGAGCTAAACATGTCATACACACACCCATAGCCTACCCATTTCATAAGTCATATACTAGGTTGAGATTACATCTAAATAAAGGAAACTCTACCTCTTGTAGCATGAGCTCACGTAGTAGAACTCTCAAGAAAACCCCGAAATCTAGCTTCTCAAGCCTTGTTTTAATCTTGAGCCAAAACCCCAATTTTTGAAATATATCATACTTGAACGTGGTTGGTATCCATCCGTAGCCCTCGCCATTGTGAGCAACTTTAATACTTGATCCGAGGCAAGTCGCCGCTTAGATCTTGCTAGATTATGACAAGAAGAAAATGAATAATAAAACCCTAATTTTTTAAACATATCATAATTGAACGTAATTGGTACTAGCATGTGGCCCTCGCTGTTGTGAGCAACTTTAATTCGCCTTGCTAGATCATTAAAAGAAGATTCAAAGAATGAGTTTTATTTTCTTTTTCTCTTTTCTCCCTCTCTCTCGGTTGATCCTTTAGTGTGTGGTGGAGATTAAGTCACTTTTTTTTTCTTTATATACTTAGTCCAAAATGGGTCACACGTCTTGTTTTAATGGGTCCAATTTTAATCCACACTTATTAAATCTCACCCTACGTTAAGTTTACTATATTTTTATTCAACTACCATTAAATTATTTCTTAGATCCTGCGAATAAAATCTGATTGCGATAATTTTAGTCCCGTCCTAATCGCTTCATAACACGTGAAAAATTAGACTATATCGGAATTCAATGAAAATTGAATGAGTAACTTGATTTTGCAATATGAATCTAATGGTGAGATCCATTTCATTATCCGAGTTCTACAAATATTCACATTTTAACCTGTACTTAACGACTTAATTATCATTTTACCCCTCACTTAAGTTATTGAAATTTTTAGGTTTTACATCCTTCCCCCCTTAAGGGAATTTCATCCCTGAAATTACACACATGAACATGTAATATGGATGCATATGCAACATGTCATATAATACACTATGACTAAAAGAAATGTACCTCTATCCTCAAATAGGAACGGATAGGTAGCTAGTGTCCTCATGCTCACATGTTGCCTCCTCTAAACCACAATGCTGCCATGACACCTTTACCAACCTCATAGTCTTGCCAGGCAAAACCTGATATCAGCTATCAATGATACCCACCGGTCCCTCTTCAAAGGTCTCATCATTATTAATAGCTAGCTCACCTTAATCCACTACATGTGTAGGATCTGGGGTGTACTTCTAGAGCATAGACACATGGAATACCGCATGAACACCTGATAGATTTAACGGTAATGCCAACTGATAAGTAACTGCACCAACCCTCTCAAGTACCTCGAAGGCCCCGGTATGCCTTGGCGACAACTTTCTCTATTCTCGAACCTAACCACTCCTCTCTTAGGCATGACCTTCAAGAATATATGATATTGATTAACCCTAATTAATGCATTATTTAATTAAGTTAATAGGTCAATTGTGTTAGTTAAACAAAGTTAAAAGAGTAAAAATAAGTCAAATTACAGTTAGTGTTCGAATTAGGGATAATGTATTAATTGTTGTTCTTTTCAAGTTCTTTTTTGCGTCAAAGCTACAAACTACAAGGGAGCCAGCTGTCAAAGCTACAAAGTAAAGAGGAGCCAATTGTCAAAGCTCAAAATAAAGGGGGATCAAAGTGTAATTCAAAGCCTCTAATCAAGACTTTTTTTCCTCCTTTGTTGCCTATAAATACCACCCCTTAGGACTTGTAAAAGGGCATCTTTTGGTAGTGAAAAACCTTCCAAAAGTATTATTGCTTTCTTTTACTTCAAGTATTGCTTTCTTTTATTGTATTATTGCTTTCTTTAACTTCCATTGTTTGAGCTTCCTTCTTCCCTTAGAGGAGTGAAACTCTTCCACTTTTCTAGAGCTTTACCAAAGCCATGAAGGGTGGAACGTGATTCATTCATTCTTTGTTGAAGATCGGCTCCTTGTGTAATATATTTTACCTTGTAATTCTTCTACTTGGAAGGATGAGCATCACTCACTTTTCTAGCTTTACCAAAGCCATAAAGAGTGAGTAGTTTCTCATTCACTCTTTAGAAAGAGGTGATGAACATGTATAAATCATCCAGAAGTTATATTTGTGCATTTCATTTTATTTCAATTTCTTAGTTTTAAGATGGGTATTAAATGTATTCTCTCTTAGTTTATGTTTATTTGCATTAGCTTAGCTCCAATTTTCATTTCTTCATAATGTCTTCTCATTACATTGTTGTCTTTATCTTAAGCATGAGTAGCTAAGCCTTTAAGTTGGCTAATCCAAGGGAGACCTCCTCTTGGGCATGCCATTTCAACTCATTTTCCTTCCTCCTCTCAGGGTACAATAGTTCAGTTTGAGTGGGTAGAGGATGGACAGCATTGTGAGTCTTTGATATCCCGTAGACTTGTCATTGGTTATGCTTGGATCCTCACTTCCATCTCATCCCTAGCTTCCCACAAATCAATCATACATCTATGCTTTATTGGAGGAAGGATTCGAGTTGACATGGTATTCCCATTGGAGTGAACCCTTTCGATTAGACAACATTTGTTCTATTTCATTTTCATCACAATCACAAACCAACCTTCAACCAACAAAAGATTTTACACTTTATTTTTACAAAAATCACCTTCATGATGATACACCTCCTTCCTTGAGGAGATGACCTTGGAATACGTGTCCAAGTAAAACATGACAAGAAAAAGTCTCTCTGAGCTTGGGGTGCATTTTTGTTCACACACACAATTCATACATTTCATTCACCCACCATTCTGTTGCCCTTTCTTTTGACATCATTCCAAGGGAGAGTGACACTCCCCTCCACACATAAACTATACGCATTGAGGGACGATGTTTAGAGGCTAGGATATACTACAATGGAAACAACCAAGCATTTTTGGCGCCGTTGTTGGGGAAGGCAAGCGTTGAATCAAGAAGGTGATTTCTGGACAACGGAGGTAAGTCCCGTGATGTTCATCATGGGCTGAGGTACGTTGATCCTTTTATATACTTTTGTTTATTTACATTTTTATTTGTAGATAGTTCTGTTATATATGGGGTCGACGAATAAAACCGACTAGTTAGAAAACCCTTGGGCCCCAATATGAACATTGACCAAGACTCACCCGAGGATGCGGGTGATAATTTGAGAATGTAGGTGCCAATCCAAATATGCAACGGGGTAGGGGAGGACAAGAATTTAGAATGCTCAATCCATGAATGGAATTTTCCCCTCCCGTGAATAAAGAGAACAACATCCACATTGAGTCTTTGACAAGGTCAATGAGGGATTTCCTTCAACCCACACGAAGCACAACACCCTCATGTATCCTCCTTTCGGTCCAAGCTCATCTCTTCCTAGTTAAGTCGGGGATGTTGCAACTACTTCCCACTTTCCACGGAATGGAAAAGAAAAACCCCTATTTGCACATAAAGGATTTCGAGGAAATAGTTGCAACCTTCCTTACCACTCATAGTATGGAAGACATAGCTAGGCTGAAATTGTTCCCTTTTTCCCTAAGAGATAAGGGAAAAATGTGGCTTAATTCCTTGAGGCATCGATCCATAACATCTTGGAACCAAATGCTCTTCGAGTTTTTTTTTTTTTTAAAATATTGGTGCATCAAACCACCACTTTAAAAAAACAAATTCAAAACTTTTCGGAGAAGCCCAATGAGCAATTCTACCAATGTTGGGATCGGTACAAGGAGTTGCTACAATCCATTCCACACCATAGCTTTGAACCGTGGCAGTTGGTGAATTTTTTCTGTGAGGGAATCACACCGGGCCATCAATAATACATATATATGATGTGTAATGGGGAGTTTTTGAGTAAGGACCCTGATGAGGCTTTAGACTACTTTGATATATTGGCACAAAGTGCACAATCATGGGACATTACAAATCCCACTGATGTACCAAGGTCTTCCCTCACGTAATAGCCAAACTCATGGGGGAGGGATTTATGACTTGAGAGACTGGGAAGACTTACTTTCCAAAATTGCCAAGTTGTCTAGGAAGGTTGAGAGTCTTGAGGTAAATAGGAGACACGAGGTGTCAAATATTTTAAAGATTGAGGAGGGCTGCTCAATTTGTGAGAGTGTAGATCATTCCATATAAGAGTGTCTTAACATTCCGGCACTTAAGGAAGTGTATCACGAGCAAGTCAATGCCTTTAACCAAACTAGACAATCATTCTCTCCATATTCAAACACTTACAATTCGGGTTGGAGCAATTACCCAAATTTTAGTTGGAAAAATGAGAATCCCACTTCTCATGGTTCAAATGTATACACACCTCCCATGCCTCCTAAGCCAAATCAATTTCAATCACAAGGTTATGTGTCTAGCTCCTAATACCCTCGGACCAATCTGCAAGGATATTCGTCAAACCCACCACCACAGAATTTTTCACCAAGTCCACCTCCACAAAGCTTTTCCCAAAGGCCATCCAATCCTCTCACCTATCAACCTTCCCATAAGAGGAATTTGGAGGATATGGTTCATGCTTTCATTCAAAGTCAGACTACCATCAATAATCAAAATGCCTCAAGTTCTATGGGGGCATTACAACAAGAGAAAGGGAAATTCCCCGCTCAACCCCAAGAGAACCCTAGAGGTCAACATGTCATTGAGTTATTGGAGCCCTTAAGAGAGAGTTGTAAGCAACTCAAGGCGGTTACCACCCTTCGTAGTGGCAAACAAATTGATAAGACTATTGTGTCAAAAGTCTCACCCAAGGCCACATTGCCAAAAGAAAAAGAGACCATGGGTGACACCATTGAGGGTGGAGTGAGTGAGAAGAGAGAAAGTGAGGTAGTTGAGAATAAAACAATTGTTGATGAAAGTGTGCTTGTTTCCCCTAAGCTTGCTCCTTTTCCCAATCGCTTAAAGCCACCTTTCAAGGTGGCTAATTATTCTGATATCATTGAAATGTTTAAGCAGGTGAAAATAAACATTCCACTCCTTGACGCGATAAAGCAAATCCATCTGGTGCAAAGATCTTGAAGGACTTATGCACTGTGAAGAGGAGGCTCAATGTTCAAAAGAAAGCATTCTTCACGGAGCAAGTGAGTTCGATTTTGAGGTTAAACACCCCCCAAAGTTTAAAGACCCTGGCTGCCCCACCATCGCCATAACAATTAGAAATTTTCGGGTGGAACAAGCACTCCTTGATTGGGGGCTAGTGTGAACCTCCTTTCGTACTCGGTTTACCAATAATTTCAGCTCAAAGAATTGAAGCCTACTACAATCACGCTTCAACTGGCAGACCGTAGTGTCCGGACACCAAGGGGAGTAGTTGAGGATGTTTTAGTGCAAGTCGATAAATTTTACTTTTCTGTTGATTTTATTGTGCTTGACACTCACCCGATTGCAAATATTAACTCCCTAATCCCTATAATACTTGTTAAATCTTTTATTGCTACATCTAATGTTGTGATTAATTACAGGAATGGTCTTATAAACTAGCATTTGGGAACATGACTATGGATCTCAATGTGTTCAATTTGTCCAAGCAACCGGGGGATGACAAGGAGGCATATGAGATTAACCGGATCGACACCTTGGTAGAGGAGCACTTGGAGCTAATGAGCATCTTCAAGTTAGAAGAAGAGGGAATTGTTGATATAAAAGAGGTTGATGAGCAAGATGAGTTGAAGAGTTTGAAAGGGGTGGAGAGATGGACTCCTACATTTGAGAAGCTTCCACATCAAGAAAAGAAAATATTTCCATCGAATGTACAAAAACACGTATTGGAATTGAAGCCACTACCATCCCACTTAAAGTATGCATATCTTGGAGAGGAAGAAACTTTTCTGGTGGTGATTAGCTCATCCTTGGATCCAAAGCAAGAAGAAGATATCTTCGAATTGTTAAGGAGACATAAGGAGGCGATTGGTTAGACAATTGCCGACATAAAGGGGATAAAACCCCTTATTTGTACTCACTGCATCTATCTTGAGGATGACTCCAAGCCGTCTCGACCACCACAAAGAAGGTTGAACCCAATCATGAAGGATATGGTGAGAGACAAGGTCTTAAAGCTACTTGACGTGGGCATCATCTTTCCAATTGTCGATAGTAAGTAGGTTAGCCCCGCGCAAGTAGTCCCCAAGAAGTCGGGAGCCACTGTGGTGGAAAATGATGATAATGAGCTTATTCTAACAAGGGTGATCACCGGATGGAGAGTATACATTGACTACCGCAAGCTCAATGCATACACAAGAAAAGACCATTTTCCATAGCCATTTCTTGACCAAGTATTGGAACGAGTAGCAGGGCATTTATTTTATTACTTTTTAGATGGATATTCCGACTACAATCAAATCGAGATTGCATTGGAAGATCAAGAGAAGACCACTTTCACTTGTCCCTATGGTACTTTTGCCTACCGTCGCATACCTTTTGGACTATGTAATGGCCTAGGGACTTTTCAACGTTGCATGATGGGGATCTTCAATGACATGGTGAAGAAGATAGTAGAGGTCTTTATGGATGACTTTTTAGTGTTCAACTATTCATTTGAAGGATGTCTGAGAAATTTAGAGAAATTTCTAGAGAGATGCGAGAAAAAGAACTTAGTCCTCAATTGGGAGAAGTGTAACTTCATGGTGACGGAGGGAATTGTTCTAGGCCATATAGTTTTGGCAAGGGGTATCGAAGTTGACAAATCAAAGGTGGAGGCCATCTCCAACCTCCCTACGCTAAGAGTCGTTAAGGATATCAGGTCGTTTCTAGGCCCATGCTGGTTTTTACTGTCGCTTCATAAAAATTTTTAGTACATTGGCCCGATGTTTGACTAATTTTTTATCTAAGGATGTCCCATTCTAGTGGTCGGATAGTTGTGAGGCATATTTTACAAAACTCAAAAGCATGCTTACCACACCTCCAATTATGCGACTACCCAAATGGGATTTACCTTTTAAGCTTATGTGCGACGCGAGTGATTACGTGGTCGGCGTAGTGCTCGGTCAAAAAAAGGAGAATATACCTTATGTAATATACTACACTAGCAAGACACACAATGAAGCTTGAATGAATTATACTACCACGGAAAAAGAGCTGCTAGCCGTAGTGTTTGCATTGGATATATTCCGGTCCTACATTATAGGTTCATCGATAGTTGTCTATACTGATCACTTTGCCTTGAAGTATTTATTGTCTAAGCAGGATGCTAAATCGAGACTTATCAGGTGGATCCTCCTACTCCAAGAGTTCAATCTAACAACCAAAGACAAAAAGGGAGTGGAGAATGTGGTGGCGGATCATTTGTCCCGACTAGTGGTGCAAGAGGCCGATAAGAACATTCATATCCCTGATTCCTTCCCTGATGAACATTTACTTTCAATTCATTCTATTTGTCCTTGTTATGCTAACATATGTAATTATCTTGCAACAGGACAAATACCACCATTTTGGAGCCTAGAGGATTGAAGAAGATTTATGGTAGATGTGAAGTACTTCTACTTCAATAACCCATACCTATTCAAGTACTGCCTCGACCAAGTCATGCAGAGATACGTACCAGAGAATGAACAGTAGGATGTCCTTGCATTTTTTCATTCAAAAGCATGCGGTGGCCATTTCTTGGCCAAAAAGACCTCGGCAAAAAATTCTTCAGTCAGATTTTTATTGGCCCACTCTTTTAAAGGATTGTATTTATTTTGTAAAGAGTGTGATAGATGTCAACATTTGGGTAGTGTGAACCGAAGGAACCCCTTTCCCCTGTGCTTGTTATCAAAATATTTGATTGTTGGGATATCGATTTCATGGGTCCCTTCCCTATGTTGTTTGGCTATCTATACATTCTACTGGAAGTGGACTACGTGTCCAAATAGGTGGAGGCTATCCCAACTAAGACTAATGATCACCGGGTTATAGTCAAGGTTCTCAAGGAAAATATTTTTTTGAGGTTTGGGATGCTCGTGCAATGATAAGTGATTGTGGATCACATTTCTGCAATAGGCCATTTGCATCTTTAATGTTTAAATATGGCGTCACACATAAGGTGTCCACTGTATACCACCTACAAACCAATGGCCAAGCTGAGTTGGCCAATAGGGAGATCAAAAATATTTTAGAAAAGACGGTGAATCCAAATAGGAAAGATTGGTCAAATAAACTAATCGATTCCCTACGGGCTTACCGTACCACCTAAAAGACTGTCTTAGGCATGTCTCCCTACCGGATTGTCTATGGAAAGGCTTTCCATTTGTCAGTTGAGATGGAACACAAGGCTTATTGGGCCATAAAGACTTTGAACTACAATTTGAGAATAGCCGGAGAGCATAGGAAGCTAGAATTGAAAGAATTGGAAGAGATGCAAAGAGACGCGTATGAGAGCTCTAAAATTTCAAAAAGAGTGGGGTAAGATCTTTCATGACAAATTCATTGTATAAAAGTCATTCAAGCTTGGCTAAAAAGTGCTCTTGTACAACTCTTGTCTCTCGATCTTCCAAGGCAAACTCCGATCCCGTTGGGATGGCCTCTATCTTGTCAAGGTGGCCTACCTCAATGGAGTTGTGGAAGTCATAAATCCTGAGAATGGCCAGACATTCAAGGTCAATAGCCAAAGACTTAAAGCCATTTTTTGAGTGTTTTGAAGGACAAGGAGTGGAGGAGGACTTGAAGGATCCGGTGTATCCAGAATTCGTGGAGGAGTAACCAGTTTTTATGCTTTTTAGTGTACAGTCTTTTAGTTACTCATGTTATTTTTATTTTTCATGTTACTTACTTGATCGTATAACATTTTTTTTTTTTTAGTTTCAGATACTGGTGTGTTGGTCAAAGCTAAAGTGCAAGGTGTTCTCTAACCTTACTCATATTTTTATTGTCCGTCATTGAATATCATATCTTTTTGTGACATTGAGGACAATGCATGAGTCAAGTTGGGGGGTGAGGTGCACCATTTGTTTCTTACACTAGTGTTTGTGAGAATATTTTGCGCGAATATTCACGCCTGTCGACACTCAAACGGATCAAGTCAAAAAAAACCAACCCAACCTGACCCACTGTGATGCCTTTATAAGGCCTCCAACCCTTTTCCCCTTTTTCTCCATCCACCGGTGTTGGCCCCCTTCTTCTTCCCTTCTTCTTCTTTTATTCTTCTTTTCTTCTTCTTCTTCGTTATTCTCTATTCTCTGTAAAAACAACCCACCCCATGCAAATTCATGACCATATACCCCGAAAACCCAGTTCTTTATTTAATAATTTGTCTTATATGTTTGTATTTGTACATGGGTGCTCTTCTTCTGCTCGCACTTAGGGTGAGGGATTTCTAGCCTAGCCCTGATCTCCCTAGAGATGATTAATTGTTGTGTTTTGTTTGTAGGTTTCGACAGATGAACAAATCTCTACCTTACAACCTCATTTCCAAACTCTATACACTTGTAAATTCGAAACATTGGGGACAAATTTCAGTTTAGGTTAGGGGGTGTGATCTACAATTCCAGTTTGTTCTAGTTTCATATTTACAATTCTAGTTTTGTATCTGAACAGTTCACAATTCTGCATTTAAAAAAAAATTATGTTTATTTTTATTCTGGATTGCATATTTTTACAGTATTTTTGTTTATATTTCATGATCATATCGAATGCAGCTTCAATCGTCTTTGTGACTGACAGATGTTAAAGAAATATATATAGTGTCTTTAGTTTAGAAAGCATAGATAGTAAACCTTTTTGGTTTAGTTTAGGCATTTTATGCACTTTTTCATCTGATGTGCAAGTTGTGATAATGAGAAAGGCAAGAGTTGTGAGAATAATAGAAATTCGAAAAGCACAATCAAAATCATTGTGTGGCAGAAGCACTTTTGCTAAACATGGTCGTGCCAAATGAATGGGTGCTTATAAACAATGTGGCAGGATCTTTCATATGAAAAACACAATTAGTGTTCTGAACCAATTTCGGGTCGTGCAACCGATCGATTAAACTGGATAGTGTACGGGCAGAGTAAGGATTTTTCTGACACGCCATCTTATACCAGTCTGGTACTTACATGATATGTGCGACAAGAAGTTGGAAGAGTCACTAATAATGGCATAGACACAAGCGAGGACTCGAATTAGATTTTTTTTTTTCGCAAAGCTATGGAAAAGCATGTTTTTCAGGATGAAGGTTAATGGTCCGAATTTTTTTTAAAAAAGTGTAAATATTTTTTATTTAGATGCACAAAGTCTTTTTGTTGAAATAAAGATATGGGCCGAGTAAGAAATGTTTTCCAAGTTTAATTTGTGCATTTAGTCTTCTTTCAATTTTCATAGATAAATGTGTATGTACATAACTTTGATTTTTATTTGAGTTCAAATGCTACTTTCAAAACCAAAAAAAAAAGCCTCATTTCCTTGAAAAATGATATTTTCTCAATGCTTTAATGTCAAATGTACATTGGTATTTGTTATTCTTAAGGTATAGAATGACCAGACTCGAAAATAGAATTGATATATAACCGTTCTTTTGTTTTTGAAAACCTGACATAATCAGTGGAACTAACGAAGAATACCATGGTAAGTTTTTGAGCCTTGCAATGCTTTTGAGAGAAAATCAGCATTTACTTAAGTAAGTTTTTTCACTTTCTATCCTTGAATAATCTCATTATTATTATTTTGATTGATGCAAAAAGAGCAGTCTATTGATGTACCCACAAAAAATCTGTTTATACGACACATACATGTGCACATGCTTAAGAAAGTATCTTAGGCCATCGTTGATTTAATTTTTGAGCCTTAGCCATTTCTTTTACAAAATTATATCCCAAGTTAGCCGTGATTGAGCCTTTAATGTGTGATTTCTTTTTTATGTAACCCATATGATAACCAAGCCATAGGAAAATATATTTGACATACCTTTGCTATCTAATTTTCTAGCGCCCTCTTATAAATTAGTATGATATAGAAAAGCAAGAGAAAAAGAAAAGAAGATGATGGGTACTGTTTAAAGAAAGAAAAGTCTGTGGAAAAAAAAAAGGCCAAGAAAGTGAAAAATGAGAAAAATAATGAAAGAAAGAAATATCATGTAGGTGATGTTTCAATAAGCTAGAAAGAGGTGTGCTACATTATATAAAGAAAAGATATCTTTTGAATACCATTGATGTCGTTTCGTTAGCCATTGACCTCTGGCCACATTATAACCTGTCAAAAGCCCTAATTGATCTCAAATTTGATGCATGTGTAGGTCGTCAATCAAAAGTGTGGGGTATGTTAAATAGTATTATTTTATTTGTATCAGTATTCTTCCATGAGATTATTCCAAACCTGATTAGTCTGTTTCCTTGGATTTCACTCTCGTAATTGTTGAGCATGTGAATTTACAATTAACCTTCTTCTGATCACATATTTTTGAGAGAAAAGTCAATATAATCGGAGAGAATTTTTGCTGAGAGATTTCTAAGAGAGGATTGTGAAATCAAAGCTATCTGTGGAAGGTTGTAAAGAATAGTTTTTGTTATATAATAATTTTTGTCACTAGAATGATTATTCTTACTACATAGGGAATTTCAAATACCAATGTAACAAGTGTTTATTTTTGCATAGATTATGTATCGATGACAGAGAAGTGTTTGGGAAATAATTCAAAATTAAGGGATGTGTGTCTCAACGATCTTACATATATACATCTGTTAAACTAGAGTTTGTAGGTAGCTTCATTGGAAACCTTCAAGAGACAAAACTCATCCACTAGGGATCACCTAGGGGTTTAACGGCTTGTTGCATATGCTAAACGCAATCGTGACATCTACGAAAGCGATTTTATTTTGTTATGTTGTTATTTATTACTAGGGACTAGTAATGTTTAGGTTGTGGGGTGTGATTAACCCTAATTAATGCATTATTTAATCAAGCTAATTAGTCAATTGTGTTAGTTAAACAAAGTTAAAAGAGTCAAAATAAGTCAAATTATGGTTAGTGTGTGAATTAGGGATAATGCATTAATTGTTGTTCTTTTCAGGGTTTTCTGCGTCAAAGCTACAAAGTACAAGGGGGCCAACTATCAAAGCTACAAACTAAAGGGGTGCTAACAGTCAAAGCTACAAACTAAAGAGGAGCTAACTATAAAAGCTCAAAACAAAGAGGGATCAAAGTGTAATTCAAAGCTTCCAATCAAGACTTTTTTTCCTCCTTTGTTGCCTATAAATACCACCCCTTAGGACTTGTAAAAGGGCATCTTTTGGTAGTGAAAAACCCTCTAAAAGTATTATTGTTTTCTTTTACTTTAAGTATTACTTTCTTTTATTGTATTATTGATTTCTTTTACTTCCATTGTTTGAGCTTCCTTCTTCCCTTAGAGGAGTGAAACTCTTTCACTTTTCTAGAGCTTTACCAAAGCCGTGAAGGGTGGAACATGATTCACTCATTCTTTGTCAAAGATCGGATCCTTGTGTAATATGTTTTACCTTGTAATTCCTCTACTTGGAACGATGAGCGTCACTCACTTTTCTAGCTTTACGAAAGCCATGAAGAGTGAGTAGTTTATCATTCACTCTTTAGAAAGAGGTGATTGACATGTTTAAATCATCTAGAAGTTATATTTGTGCATTTTGTTTCTTTCAATTTCTTAGTTTTAAAATGATTAGTTTATGTTTCTTTGCATTAGCTTAGCTCTAATTTTCATTTCTTTAAATTTCTTTTAATTACAGTGTTGTTTTTACCTTAAGCATGAGTAGCTAAGCCTTTAAGTTGGCGAATCCAAGGGAGACCTCCTCTTAGGTATGCTATTTCAACTCATTTTTCTTCCTCCTCTTAGAGTACGATGGTTTAGTTTGACTGGGTAGAGGGTGGACATGATTGTGAGTCTTTGATATCTCGTAGAATTGTCACGGGTTATGCTTGGATCCTCACTTCCATCTCATCCCTAGCTTCCCACAAATCAATCGTACATCTATGCTCTATTGGAGGAAGGATTCGAGTTGACTTGGTATTTCCATTGGAGTGAACCCTTTGGATTAGCCAACATTTGTTCTATTTCATTTTCATCACAATCACAAACCAACCTTCAACCAACAAAAGATTTTACACTTTTTACAGAAATCACCTTCATGATGACACACCTCCTTCCTTGAGGAGATGACCTTGGAATACAATTTCAAGTAAAACATGACAAGCAAAAGTCTCTATACACTTGGGGAGCATTTTTTTCACACACACACACACAATTCATACATTTCATTCACCCACCATTTCGTTGCCCTTTCTTCTGACATCATTTCAAGGGAGAGTGACACTCCCCTCCACACATAGACTATATGAATTGAGGGATAATGTTTGGAGGTTAGGATATACTAGAATGGAAACAACCAAGCAAATCTCTAACCTCAAACCCCAGAGGTTTTGGTCATTTATCGGCATATCTCTCATATAGTGTCCACCTTCTTCGAGGTATCCCTGATCAAGTTTGGATTCGTGGAAGGATAAAGCCAAATTATGGTTCAACAGCCTCAAGCTCCAGTCCATACCTAATTGGCATACATTATACAACGAGTTTCTTAAACGATTTTTCTCTCTCAATTGCACAAATGCATTTAGAAAATAAATCATGATTTTTTCCATTAAGGAGGGAGAGACCTTTTACCAATGTTGGCAAATGTTTAAGGACTTACTTTATGAATGCCCCTACCATGGATTTGACATTTTGACACTAGTTGGATTTTTTTATGATGATTTCCCTACTTCAATGCGTTAGTTCATTGAGATGATGGCTCAGGGAGAATTTCTTGGAAAAAGTCTCGAGTAAGCCTTCAATTTCTTTGACCAATTATCTCAAAATTCCCAAATGTGGGATGAGGCTTTCCCTACCAGTGTAAGACCCAAGCTTACTACTTCCCATGGGGGAAAGTACACACTCATGATCGAGGATGACCTATGGGCTAGGATGTCCTCTTTATCTCGAAAGCTTGAGGCTGTAGAGATGAAGAAGGTCAACGAAGTGTTTGTTGTGTCACCCACAAAACTCACTTGTGCGATATGTGCTTTGGTGGGGCATTCTACTGAGGAGTGCCCCACTATTCATGCTTTCAAAGATAGCACAATCAAGGTGCACATGAAATTGAGAGTTTCAAATAATGACATTAATATGATACCTAAGCGTAGCATAAATATCCATAATAAACTTTGTATAAAGACAAACTCACAATTAGGTTAGCTATCAAAATAATTATATGTTAATCAATTATACTTCAAAATTATGAATCAAATTATTTATATGAACAACAAACCAAACTGAAACCATAAATAAATCACAAACAAACAAAATAGACTAAAAACAACTAAGTACTATTCCAAAACAAAGTTAAAACCATTAAAAACTTACTATCGACAGCAGAAACAAGTCAATTGTTCAACAAAAATCCCAGCAACTAAGAAAATATGTTAAAAGCAAAATTTTAAAAGTTCTAACACAAGTGAGTAGCCCTATGTTGAAGATGAAGGTTTGGCACCATACCCTCGACCGAAATGATGCATGATCTTCTTTTGGTTGGTCTCAAAGCGATCCATCTTGGACTTACGACCTAGTAAAATCTCCTTATCAGTCCTTGAATCCACTTGTGTTGGCTTATGTGTAGGCTGCTCATTTTGCCCCTCAAAATCTCGAGCTTCCCCCTAATTAGCCTCGTCCCCCACCTCCTAACTCCTTGTTACTCTTGGTGACCCCTTGAACTCGATGGCTCTTTTTAAGGGAGGTAGCATCTAGAAATGATAATTCTTTAGCAAGATTCCATGTAGGATCAATCACAACTCCTTTGCTTTTACACATTTTAGTGACCAAGATCCCAAAAGGTAGAGATGGTTTCTTATTCTAGACTGCCAACATCATTTGGTCAATAATCAAGTTCGGCAAGTCAATGGAATGGCCAATGCCAAGGTAATAGAGCAACTTATCCCTTTCAATGTAAATCTGGTTCTTTGGGATTGGGGCATAAGGTTTGCAATAGTAATCAAATTCAGAATTCTACGATTATCATCAAGTCCCCTTATTTGATACATTTGTCATCCCTCCCCCCCCCCACAAAATTTGGGTTGTTTGTTAGTTCTATCCAAATTGTGGTCAAATCAATTTGGGGGGGGGGGGGGAAAGGTACTCTGCGTCGGGTTCCCTTCGTATAGGCTTAATTTGTTCAGTAATGGTATACACATGCACATGAATTTTAACCCCCTCACATACATAAGAATTTTCCTAGGCCCATTGAGTTCAACATTGCTGTAGAATTCCTTTATAACACACTCAACACCAACAATGTTCACATAGCCATCCCAACCCCTTTATTCCAAGATTCTCCTAATGCCCAGGTGTTCAAAGTCTACAAAAATGACCACTCTTTAATTAATAACATATTTAGAGTCAAAATAACGTTCATACCAATCCCATTGTTCATAATTTTAAAAAATAATCGGATCAAAATTGGGATGAACTTATGGATTTTGCTTTTGCTCCCCCAAATTTTGTTGCTCTGTGTGCTCTTGATATGGCTGGGATGCTCCCCTTGGTGCTCTTCTTGATCTCACTTCAGATTTGCGAGCAACAAACATTTTTCTTGGACCCATGGAATTGGAGGATTTTTAGGGTTAAACCAAAGATTTTGATCGGTTAAATGGAGTTGGGGGACCCTAGATTTGGTGTTTGGTGGCTTAAAACCCAAGAAAATTGATGGGTAGCGGAAATATAGGGTTGGAGTGGTGGTTTTGGGGGTTGGGGTTGCATAAAATAGAATTAGAAGGCTGAAAATGAAGATGAACAGCGAAAATGGGCTTTTTATATTCGCATAATGCCATGGTGTTCAAATGCCTCCATCTTAAGCTTCGGCATTTGGGTCTTTCTGCTCCAAGTGGCTAAACGGTTTATGTGGCGTTTGGATGTCTCTATTTTTCCATTTTTTTCATTTTTTTAATAAATGTATTGTCTATGAGAAATTAAAATTTTGAAAAATTTTAAAGTAAAAAATATTCTCAAAACACATCAAAATAAAAATGGCACACACACACACACACACACACACACACACATATATATATATAGATATAGGTTCGAATACATTACCCATGATAGGTACGGTATTCGAACCTATAATTGTCATTCCCTCAAGATGGAGTTAACCATCTCGGCTAAACCCAAAGGTTTGAATAAATTGGCTTTAAAATATATATTAGTATGTTTGAACTATGTGGAAATTCACACAATGTTCAAAATTTTCATATGAAATTTTCACATACGATAGGGCATACAAGGCACATCTTAGCCCTCAACCTAAACTTAACATTGTTCTCAATGTTTTGATTTTATTAATAAGCTCAAGATGGATGAAAACTTAAAGGGTAAGGAACACCCGCCCATTGGAACAAAACCTACAAATAAATTAAACGATATTAGTTCAAAGTAAAAACTATATACAATATGTACAAATTAATGAATTCAATGAAGATATTGTTGATTCATTAGATCAATGGATTGCACATGCCCAACAAACCCTTCGTGAGATGGTTTAAGAAGTTGTCCATTCACTTTAAAGACGTAACTATTTGAAGAATTTTCTATCTCAATTGGTCCATGTTCACACACCTTTTTTAAAAATGTACGGCCCCATCCACTTAGACCTTAAATTGTTGGGAAATAGGTGGAGCCTTGAATTGTATAAGAAAACTTTTTGGGAAGGGGAGAATGAATTTTGCACAATGTTTTTATCATGAAAAATCTTCATTCTAGCCTTTTTTGATTTTAGAGTTTTCATACGCCTTATTTCTCAACTCTTCACACACTAATTTGAAGCCTTTGAGATGCACCTGCCTTGTATAGGTTTTGATTTATGGTCTTGATTGCCCAATAAGCTCTGTATTCCTATTCCACAAGCAAGTGACAAGGCTTCCCATAAACTAGTTGATAGGGAGATATGTCCAAAATTATTTTAAAGGCAGTACGATATGCCCAAAGTGCATCAGTCAGTCGTAAGGACCAATATTTCTGGTTAGGGTTTACTATTTTCTCCAGTATTTGCTTTATCTCCCGATTAGCTAGCTCTACTTATCCACTTGTCTGAGTGTGATAAGGGGCTGTAACCTTTATGCATGATCAAATATTTTGTCATCATATTTTTAAAAGGTTAGTTGCAAAAATGACATCCTCATCACTTATAATGGCTCTCGGGATTCTAAATCATGATAAAACATTTTCTCTTAAAAACTTAACCATCATGCGGTGATCATTTTATCCCCAAGAAATTGGTTTGACCCATTAGGAAACATAGTCAATGGAAACCAAGATATACAAGTAGCCCAAGGAGGGGGGAAATGGTCCCATAAAATTGATGCCACAATAAAAAAATCTCAATGATCAAAATGGGGTTTAGATGCATCATATTTCATTGAGAACTACTTCTCAACTTTTGGCATCGATCACAAGTTGAACAGAAGGCATTTACATCTTGAAAATTGTAGGCCAATAAAATAAACATTACAAAATTAGCAACAATTCTCTTTTAAGAAAAGTGGCCATTGCAAGCTTCAGAGTGACAAAAATAGATGACCTGGTTGATTCATGGTTGGGCACACAACATCTTATGATTTGATTCTAACAATTGATTCATCATGAAAAATGTTATTTCTTCATCTATTAATCATGAAAAATTGCATTATTTTTTAGCTATTAGGTTAATTATTCTTGGATTTGATACTTTTATGTGATTTATAATGTTTTGATGATTTTCAGAAAAAATGAGGTGAGATAAATGATTTGGTGAAATGACCAATCAATAGGAGAATAAAGTAAAGTCAAGGGAGAACAAAGTGTAATAAAGGTTAATAGTAGTATTAGAGAATATTTTTCTTCGAAGATATTGGAGGAAAGTCAGAGTGTTGGACAAGAGGGCACCATTTGAACTGAGCCTAACTGTTTGAAAGCAAGGACATCTAACGAGGTACAAAGTGATGAAATCTAGAGAAATTCAACTGTTCAAGCAGAGATGGAGCGTTTGAATGCCAAGTTACAATACCAAGTTCAACCATTCAAACAGTGATCATCTGTTCAAACGGCCAAGCCAAGGATCAAATTCTAGTGGGTTTTAACCATTTGAATGCAAGGGGTCCATTTGAATGATGCATTTGACGATACATACCTTCGTCCGAATGCAGCTCCACCATTGGAACGCATGATGTTAATATGCTAGCTTCGTTCGAATGGTGCCTAGTTGTTCGAATGCACCTCCTCTAATGGGAAAGGTGTTCATCTCTAGTGTTTATTTTAAAATTCAAATTTCTTTATTTAGAGGAACAATAAATAAAGGGGAATGCTTGCCCTCAAAAGTGGGTGTATTTTCATGAATCTCCCAAGCATAAGAGAAATTATCGTGTAGTACTTGGAATGGAATTCCAAGGTCGTCTCCTCAAGGAAATCTTTGGTAACCAAGATGATTGAAGAAAGTAAAAATAAAGAGTTCTTTGAAATAGATAATTTGAGTAACTAACTAGCTAAAGGTAAATTTAATAAGAGAAAGAACCAAATAATCTTTGGATTTCATCCCACTCATGAACATATATTGACACTCTAAAGCTATAACTCATCCAAGTTCATAATCAAACTCTCTCCGATGGCTGATATTCAATGAAGACTTCAATGAGTGAAAATAGGGATTTTGTTGACAAATGAATTGATAAAACAATTTGTATCCAATCGATTGCAAGGACCCCAATAATTATCTATACCAAAACCAATTGTCTACGAATAAAATCAGATGTTTACAAATCAATTAGGTTTCCAAAAAGTAATTATTTAATCATTAAATCATATGCATCATAAAAACCCAAGTTTAGAGTATAAACCTTATTTCAAAGGAGCCTAATCACTAATGACTATGAAATTAAAGTGAAGCATTGAAAAAACATAATTGAATTCAAGAAATAAAGATTGATTGTAAAATAAAAAGGAACTTAAATGTAAAAGCACCTTGTATTGAAAAACTGTAATAACATTGATTACACGGAATTGATTTGACTTGAATTGAAGAACAATGATCTTAAACTAAAGATAAAGTAATAAAACAAGAGAATGGTTGCTAGAGAAATTGAGAAGAAAATTGTAGAGAATAAAAGCAAGAGGCAATGATCCTAATAAATGAAAAATTATTCTACAGCAATATCCCCTCTTTCTCCAAAAGGTCTTCTATTTATTGTGTGTGAAAATGAAACCTTCAATATCTGGATGAATATCTTCTCCGAAAATATATTCTTTCTCTATTGGTAGAAAATTCCCAAAAGATATGGCGAAATCAACCTTTAATTAGAGTTTTCTATCAAAATTTGTCTTGACCTATGGGTAGGATTGTAAAACTTACGTAAATTTGAACTTTTTTCTGAAAAAGGGCAAAATGGTAATTTGCCACTATAATATGGGATTAAAATTTATATTTTTTAGAGCTCGAATGACGCAACGGACCTCACTGTTGGACTCGTATCGCGAAATCGAGTTGCCCAGTCAACTTTCATTGAATTCTGAGATAGTAAAAATTTTCACATTTTTCGAGACAACTGGGGGTCGGATGACTTCATAAACGTCCTCAAAAATAAAAAATTATAAAATTTCCTTATAATTGAGGTAAATTTTAAATAAAAATAATTTAAATTTAAATCGGGACAGAATTAAGTTATTTTGGGGCAAAAACGGACCCGAAAATAAGAAACATGCGGCGCAACGTAGACCGCACAATTAAAGACCATAAATAAGGGAAAATATCTGATTTTTCCGCATATGTTGTGCTGGTTCACACGTTGGAAGAGAAAGAGAAAGAAGAGAGAAAAGAAAAAGAGATTTCTACCTTTATCCCTTCGATTCACAGAGTTTCGTCGGTCGGAATCGCTTGGACCAAAAGTTAAAGTTGATCACCGCGATGAGGGATATGTCTACGTACCAAGAATGAAGAATTTCACCAAAGATCCAAAGAGGAGATTTGGGAAATCAAGAGTTTTGGAGCTTGGGAGGTGTTCTTGAAGCTTCTCCCTTTCATTTACGCTCCAAGAGGTAGGGTTCTTCCTACTTTGGTTTATTTCTTACCTAGGATGTTCTATGAAATGGGTAAGGGTATGAAATAACATAGGTCATTTGACTATGATTATGGAAATGAGGAAATGGGTGTGGAAATGGCTTAGACAAATTCTTAGTTATGTTTGGGATAAGGAAATTACTTGTGTAATTCCTTAGAACTTGGGGCATGCTATGTGTTCTATGGTGCCTTGTGAATGATGTGGGCAAATTTGTGTGATAACATGAATTATTTGCCTTGTAGGTGTTTTGTTAAATGCCTATGTGAGAATTTAGTTGTTATGACATGAATTATGTATAACAAGCTTGCAAATTGTTAAATGAATTGGTATATGTTGTTAGTTGAATGAATTGGTATATGTTATTAATATGTTAACATCATAATAAATTATGGTATTTATATGCTTATGATATAAATTTCCATGGAACTTGTGGATATGAGGTTTAGTTGCACATATGACATTCATGGAGCATAACATTGATAGTGCAATGGAGCATTACATTGCATTTGCACGGGAGAAACACATCCATGGCATGAGTGTGGGTGTGTGTGTGCATGGTTGGATCAAACACCATACTTGGTGATTGATGGGTGGGCTCGAAAAAGTTGGACTGAAGATCTGACTGAGTCGCATGGTTGCATGAAAGGAAAACTTGTGTCGAGCATAGCAAGAAGGGCTAGATTCTCCCTCGGGTGCAAGACCCGGCCACATGGTTTATACACTTCTCGACGATGAAATTCCAAAAAAGTGAAATGGCATACGGAGCCAGAGGTGTGATTCTAAAATCCGATACCCAACAAAGACACATGATTTTATTCTATAAAATGGTAATTCGATGTGTGTCATCCAACAAAATTTGATTTTATAAACACATGACCTTTATTTCAAAATGATCATTGGATGAAATTCATCAATAATAGATTTGCTACACATTAGCATTGCATTGTGTTGCGAGAGTCAGTGAGGACTCGGGTTAAAGTGCATGAGTGAATGTCATCTCATATCATGACATGACATAGTAGAAATTTTCATCTTAAATGACATGTTCTTATACGGAATGGATTATGATTAACCTTAATTAATATATAAATTAGAACAGTTAATAAAGTCAAATTAGTGTGATAGAATAACTAAAAACTATTAATTAGAGATAACTAGGGTTTGTGCGTAATTAGGGTTTGATGTGTGTTATGTTTAAAATTTTTTAGGTTTAATGCATAATTACTACACAATGTAAGGAGCAATGTATAAAAGCATAAAAGAACAAAGGCCAAAGTGTAATTTTGACACAAGAGGAGTCAGCATACAAAGCAAGTGGGAAATTCCAGCAAAGCTTCACCATCCGAACGGTGGTGGTAGCATCCGGACGGTCACTCTTGACGGATGAACTTGATCTGCCAGCTCCTGCTTCCTCTCCTCTATAAATAGCCATGCCCTCCTTCATTCTTCAGCAGGCTGGAACCAAGAGAAAACCAAGAGAGAAAAGAGAAAAGAAAAAGAAAAAAGAGAAAGAGAAAAAGAGAAGTTGCAAAAATGATCCGATCCATGATGCACTTTAGCCCAAACTTTGTACTTCTACATTTCTGTTATATCTTTCTATTCAGATAGTTAAACTACTGTCACCTTTTTTTCATAACTAATAATAAAGGCGATTGTGTTTCAGTTGTTCCTTGTGAAACACAGTTTAGATTATGTATTTTAATTTTAGTTACAATGAAAACTGCCTACACTCCTTGCTTGTTTGTAGCAATGGGGCGTGAGTAGTTCCGTACATCCTCCAATGAGAGGTAAACATATGTATAATACTGGTTAAATTCTGGAAATGTTGATATTTTATATATTTATATATCTATGTATTATATGCTTCATGCATAATACAGTGATGTACATACTTTCGGTGCTGTGCCTGGAAGTATGTCATCAGTGCATCATCAACCTACTGGTAAAACAACCACAACATGCCTATCGGTATGGCTTGTCCTCCACCGGAACGCTGAGGATGTTAACTGATGCATGGTACAAAACCTAAATGATCCTTCTAGGTTATTAGGGTTTAACTTATATATATATACCTATTAGATGAATGACCTAAGTGATCCTTATGAATGGCTTTTCCTTCTAGATTACTCAGATCGTTTAACTGGTATAAAGGATAATATTATCAGTCTAAAAACCACGGCATTCCTATCGGTATGGTTTATCCTCCACCGGAGTGCTGAGGATGTTTAACTAACATATATATATATATCATAGATAGAGTCAAATGAATAATTCAAGTATTCCTCATGAATGACTTGTCCTTCTGGTTTGCTTGGATTAGTCAATTGACACATTTATAACCAGTTAACCTAAGAAGTTGCTATGTTATGACTACTACCACCAGTTGACCTAAGAAGTGGCTATGTTATGGTTTATTATGTATGCAGCTACTATTATGAAAAAAAATGAATAATTCAAGTATTCCTCATGAATGGTTTGTCCTTTTGAATTGCTTGGATTAATCAGTTGTCATGGATACCACCAGCTAACCTAAGAAGTTGTTGTGTGATAGTTTATATACATCAGACTACCAACTGACTTGCCAGTAACATGGAAGTTGATTGCTGTAAGGTAGTATTTCCAGTATTTAACTAATATAACACATATGAGATCCTTGAACTAAAAGATACTTTTTATTATTGTCTTAATCTATCTACACATAAATGTTTACTGAGACTAGATATCAATCTAAGCTCACATCACAAGCTACCACATGCTGTCATATTCGAATTAGCAACTTAACTATTTTATTTTGTTTCCAAATTATTAAAACTCATCGTGGGATCGATACTTGGACTTAAAAACTGAGAAAACTACAATTCGATCACTTATACTTGGGTGTATAATATTAATCCGATCACTAAAAATTGCGAATTAGATTATGATTGTTGATTGTTGCATGTGCACTCTTTATATGCATCTAGGGGGCAATAGCCTTTGTAGGAGATACTCTATTGAGCGTAGCTCACCTTATGTGGGAAAACGTTTTAGGTGCAAGGTTCACACCGGTGGAGGACTCTCATTTCGAGCCTCAAAGATGAAGAGAGCCGACTTGTGGCTTTTGATAGCTCATTTTGTATAAATTTTGTGAAAATTATATTTTTGGGCATGTAATTGTATGAAATTATCGGTAATAGAACTTGTATGTAATAAATTTTATGTGAAAAACCTTATGAAGCACATTTTGGATGGTTTTGGAATAGATTGGAAATGAAAAGTAGGTGAAATAGGCAAAAGTGAGAAAAAAGTACCGGTGCTGAGTATCGGTACGACAAGGTCCAGTGCGTTAACCGTACCGGTACAGATTTTCTAGTGGGTTAATAGTACCGGTAAAGTCTTGTCCAGAAGGCAAAGCATACTGGTATGTAGTACCGGTACTCTTTCCAAAATTTTAAAATTACTTTGTCAAGCTTTTAGGCTATGGATTCTTGGGTTCCAAGGATGTAAATGGACGATAATGAAGTATGAAATGTAATACATTGGCCCACGATATGATTAAAGGATAAAATGTACACGGGTTACACGTGTGGGTTATAATCCCTGTTAAGGGAATGTTATTGACGTGTCGCCTAGTTGTGCGACAATCATGGGTATTTTCGTAGGTTGACGGATGGTCAACGGTTAATAAATGACCTCCGATTTTAGGGACGTCACAAGAATATTGATACCTACTGGTAGAACTACATCTTGTTACACAACCTATCGGTAGAACATTGATCACCTAGCGGTAGAACCTTGATCTTCAAATTTTTGTAGCTTCTTTTACCAGTAGTACACAAGTTCACCTACTGGTAGAATAGAACATAGCTTCTCCTACTAGTAGAACTACACACTGGCTTCTTTCCCATCGGTGGAACCCAACTCCTAATGGTAGATTCTTCATTCTAACACCTTCCTACTAGTAGGTTTTCATTGGTACAACCCTATCTTTTTTGAATTTCTTCTCTAAGGCCTTTGGCTTCACTTCAAATTGATCAAATTCAACTCTAACTTGTCCAACACCATTATCATGATGCTCTATGTCTACCTTTACACTTAGACTACATGCAAACACAAAATTAACGCATTAATCGCAACAAAAGCAAAGTAAAATAAGTTAGTCTACTACCAAGCTTAAAGTGAACATGTTTAACTATAAATGTAAGACTCGAACACGCATGAGAAACATATAATATTTTTAACAAGCTTATTTACATATGACATGCATGCGTATGTGACGCCCCAAAATCCATCTATCATTTCTTAACCTGTTAATCGACCATTAACCTGCGAAAGTGCCCGTGAGTGATGCATAACCCGACACCAAGCCATTATATCCCCTTCACCATGATTGTAACCAATATAGAGTTTGGGCAGAGTTTCCCTTATATCAGAACACTCCAAAATGCATAACTTGTAAATTTTTAATCACTTGACCATCCCAAGGTCCAATATATGTCATTTTGTCCTTCATATTACTCCATTTACATCCTTTGAACAAAAGGGCTCAAGGCCCGAAGGCTTGGTAAAGTTATTTTAAATTTTTGAAAATTTTGGAGGAGCTACCAGTAGCTCGTGTACATGCTACTTGTAGCTAAGCCCTTTGTATGCGAGCTACCAGTAGCTGCCCACCGCCAGCAAGCTATCGGCAGCTCAAGACTTGCTACCAGTAACTAAGCATACTGGAATTGTGCTACCGGTAGCTAATCAACATGTTATTAGTAACAGGGCCTAACTTTCCCCCAATTCAATCCTTCTTCAATGTTAACTCACCTAATCTCATACAACATTTACCCAAACTCATATAACATCAAATTTTAAAGAAAATATAGTGCATCTAAGTTTATTATACAATCCTTTATACAACATTATAAATCCAAAACCAATTACGAGATTGTTTTACCAAAAAGTAATTTAAAGTCACAACTCGATTTTCTTCATCAAAGAGGGCCCAAGTGAGAGTCATCCACCGGTGCTTGTCCTGCACCTGAAATGTTGTCCCCATAAAGGGTGAGCCACACTCAATAAGGTATCTCCTAAAAAGGCTACTCCCCAACCTAGATGCATATGAAATGCTCACATGCAATTGAATAATCAACAAGCATTCATCCCAGAATAGACAACTTCAAGAATGAATGTCACAATGATATGTCATGTTATGAGGTGAGACTCACACATGCAATGCAACTCGAACCCTCAACCGGCTCCTATACCACATGCAATGCCATGCATATGTATCCAGATATTCCAAACTCCTTCCATTGATGTTGCACATCCAATGACAATTTATAAACATCCGGGTCTTTCTTAGGGTGGTTATTTATGGACTTCCACCAACGGGTACCCAACTAACACGATATTTATGGACTTCCACCAACAGCTCTGCATAGACCGACACACTTTATGAAATCAATAACAACGAAGTGCGTCTTGCACCCAAGGAAAAATCTTGTTCTTTTTGCTAACCTTGACCCTATTTTCAATGCAACATGTGCAACTCAGTCGAACTTTGACCCAACTTTCCTGAGCCCACATATCAACCCAACAAGGATGGTGTTTGATCAAAACCATGCCCACACCCACACCCCTGTCACATGCCCAAGAATATGATGATTCCCATGCATATGTAATGTAATGCACAATTGCATTTCATATCATTATACAACCAAGAATTCAATTGCAATTACAATATCATGAGAACAATATATACAATTCCAAATCCTCAACGTAACTTATATCATCAAGCCTATAATTGCATTCTAACATCACCACAAAGCATGTTATATCAATTTCATTCAAATAACATACTTATCAATCATAGACATTTTATCAAACACCTTTAAAGCACATAATCGTGCCCAATTTCTCACATTCTCATGAAATAACCAAATATACACTCTTATACCATTTCTCGTACTTTAGTTACACTAGAATTATATGTAGACAAGAGATTTCATCTCAAATCATGCTACCCATTTCATACGAAATCATAGGTTAAAAATAAACCTAGCTAGGAGAAGAACCCCACCTCTTGAAACGTAATACGAGTAATAGAAACTCTTAAGAACCGAAATCAAACTTCAAACCTTGATTTACAAAAATTTTGTCTTTGAGACTTCGGCAAAATCCCCAATTTTTGGTAAGTAGACGTAGCTCTTGTCGCGCAGATCAACTTTTGTTCTTAGCCCAAAGCGTTTCGACGAACGGTTGGCCTCAGATCGCAAGAAGAAGATGGAAGAAACCCTACTTTCTCTCTCCCAAAAATCTGGTGTAAAATGGGGAAAAAATTTGATTTTCTCCCCCTATTTATACCCCTTAATACTTGACACTTGTTGCGCCAACTTTTTGTCTTTTCCTGATCCGATTTTGTTCCAAATCAATTAAATCTAGTTCTGTAGTATGTTCAATATATTCTATTTGAACTAAATTTAAACTATTTTTTGTGTTTCACGCCTAAAATCCGATCGTGTTTATTTTAGCCACACTACGTTTGATTGCATCGTAAAACGCAAAAAAATTGACTATCTCAGAATTCAAAGAAAATTGACTGGATAACTAAATTTTGCGAGACAAATCCAACAATGAGGTCTATTTCTTCATATGAGTTCTAGAAAAATTTAGGTTTTCAATCGTTACCATAGTGGCTAATTACCATTTTGCCCTTTTTCATAAAAAATCAAATTTTATGGGTTTTACAGTATAAGATTGGAAACAAGTATTTAATTATGAGTAATGATATGAGACCTGAATTTGAATGATGAATATTTTAATATTTATAGATAATTTATAAATAATGATTATAGGAGAAATTATATTGTCTAAGTGTGAAAAGTTAAATAAGAATATTGACATGTGATGTGACTTTATTATTTTATGTATGTTATCGCATGTAGAATTAATTGAGTGGCAAGCATGTGACGTCAATTTATTGTTACTAAAATAAATGTGTTAGTATATATAAGGAGTGCATTGAGGGTTTGAAATACGAATTTAATGAGTTATGAAAACATAAGCAATGATAGGAGGCTTAGGAAGACATGCAAGCCATGTCTTGCATGCAAAAAAGAAGATGAAGGGTGGGGAAAAGAAAGGGAGCTAGTGGCGGCTAAAAGAGGGGAAGCACATGCAACAAGAAAAGGAAGAAAAGAAAAAAGAAGAGAAGGAAAAAAAAAGTGTGGGTGCAAATGTAAGAATTATAATCTATTTTCTTCTTCTAAGATGTAAGAATCCAACTCTAATATATAAATTTTGAGTGTTGCATTTATTTAAATTATGGTATCTTTTATGTGTTTTGGGTGTTATATATATAAGTAAGATGTTTGGTATGAATTTTGGTTAATGCATGAAGGATTTACATCAATAATCATGTGGGTGTATAAGTGAAGTTAGTATTGTTGCATAAAAAATAAAACAGTGGAATTATTGTATTTGGGTTAAATTTTGGTCAAGAGAGATTGTAGTTTGGTGGGTAATTAAGAATCTTGTGAATTATTTCTTGAATTTTCATGAAATTCATGGGCAGTTATAAAAAAACATGCAATTTTATGATTTTATAGGAAATTATGTATATTCAAGTATATTTTGGTTACTACACTTTTATGAGAAAAGTTTACTTTGGGTGTGATGGATTCAAGTAGGTAATTTTACTCGTTATGTATAGATTATTTCATGTCACTCGAATTGATTATAAACTACTAGTTTAATTGATTCAAGTAATTGATATTATTAAGTGTGGATGGATTATTGACTGTGACATGATTAAATTACGAAAACTTGATTTGAGCAAACTAATTCGAGTAAAAGCCGTACTATATATTAATACTCGAATGAGATTGTGAATATTGGTTCAAAACTTATTGTTCGCAAAAAAGTAGTCTTTAATTTCAAAAATAAGGTTGGGGATGATGATAAGGTGATCAGTGGTTACTAAACCAACCAACCACAATGACGAAGAAAGGATTTAACGAACTAACTGACTACATCAATAATATCTCAATCTCAAGCTTCATACCTGTCATCATCAATGTTTACTCATAACAAAATGCCAGTGAAAAGGAAATAAATATAGGGAAAAGAAAAAAAAACAACTTTTTACAACAGATCTAACAACAATATCATATATATATATATATATAACAAATCACTAAGGATAGTTTTGGGATGGGCTAACACAAAAACAAAGGAATGATCTTATGATAGGATTTTGCATTTGAAAATCTGACATGGTCCCCGGTCTAAAGTCTCATTGTACATCAAAGGATATTTGGACTTTACAACTCAGAAGGCTTAAGAACAGGTTGGATCCTTAGAGATACTGAAGGGATGTCACTTTGTTTAGATATATAACTATTTGCAACTCCATTTGTGATCAACACATTGTTAAGAAAATGATGCTTATTGTGCTAAGTTGTATTCACCACCATATTCTCCACGTGATAAAACATTGTCTGAAAGTGCCATCCCCTATAAATCTCCAATTTATTATAGATTGTTTAACCACTTGGAAACACAAAAAAAATGTGGATATCACATGGAACGCAGATACTCCACAAGAGACACTTTTTATCAACATGATTCGCTGCCTATTTGGTTCAGGAAAATTTTGTATACACTGTAAACTGCAACTGTTACCTAAAATACCTTGAAAGCATTAACACTAATCTTAATAAATTTGCATTCCAAATCACCAATGCAAAAACTTAATTGAACCTAACCCAATTAGTCTCTTTTTATTCTTTCAAAATTTGCTAAGTCAGAAGTGACGAGGGTCAATTGTTATCAAAATTGAGTCTTATCTTCTTATTGTCTCCATTTTTGGGTTCTATAATGTCCTATATATTAAGAGTTTTCTATTTACTTTGAATGAATTGCTTAAAATTAAAATAGTTAATAATTATTCATTTAGATAGTCATCTATGGTGTATATAAAAAAATTATAACTGATTGGATACGGATCCATATACTCCAAAGCAAGTCAAATTCACAATTTTCATGTGCAATTCTACTAAATTTCCCTCTCACTCCTAGTGCCCCTTTGACACAACTTGGTACCCTGTTAGGGCTTAGATGTGTTCCAAACTAAAAAATAAGAACAATGTTATTTTGACCTAACTTATTAATTTAATTTGCTAAATTAATTCATAGTAATCGTTGGATTGAATGTGTGTCTCATCAAATATTGAAATTTAATATTAATCTAACAGTTATAGTGACACCACATCATTTACATTCATAAAAGTGTCAAAAATTTTCTGTTAGTGCATAAACCCTAAAGTACTGCTACTAATAATGCCAACCAACTCCAGAGATCTTTAGTGCTTTCCCACTTGCCATACTTGTCTACAACGATTCAAAAGCAGCTCATAGTGCAAAAATGTCATAATCTACAAAGTTGCAACAACTTTCCATGCACTCACACTCATCCCACTTCGTCAACCTATTGTACTTCTTCCTCCTCACTGTCTCTTCTATTGCTAATACTCGTACTTTCATGGCCATCTTCATAGCAGGTGGCTTGAAACCTTCATGGACACTCCTATGCTTTGAAATCATCGTCGTCCACTTCTCACTTCCTTGTTTGAACCTAAGAATGTTGGTGAGGCTCTTGAAGATCAAAATTGGCTTATTTTCATGCAAGAAAAGCAAACCCAATTCACACAGAGTGATATTTGGGATTTGGTACGTAGGCCTAAACACACCAATGTAATTGGAACTAAATAAGTTTTTAAACAAAAATCTGATGAACATGATGTAGTTGTTAGGAACAAAGCTAGGCTAGTTGCACAAAGGTACACCCAAGTTGCAGGAATTAATTTTGATGAGACTTTGCACCGGTAGCTAGGCTAAAATCAATGAATTACTTTTTTCCATAACTTGTCACATTAAAATTGTATCAAATGGATGTGAAAAGTGCATTTCTAAATGGATTCCTTCAAGAAGAGGTCTATGTGGAACAACCAAAATGCTTTGAAGCCCACATCACCCTAGGCATGTGTTTAAATTGAAAAGGCTCTCTATAGATTGAAATAAGCTCCAAGGGCTTGGTATGAAAGGCTTTCTACCTATCTCTTGAAAGAAGGGTTTTTGTGAGGTAGTGTAGATAAGACTTTTTATTTATGAAGAATGTAAATGGTGAACTTTAAATTGCCCAAGTGTATGTTGATGATATTGTTTTTGGTTCCACATGTGATTCTCTTGCTCATGAGTTTATTGATGAAATCTGAATTTGAAATGATCATGATAGGTGAACTAACCTTCTTTCTAGGCTTGCAAGTGAAACAAATGGAAAATGGGATTTTTGTCTCATAATCTAAGTATGCAAGAGGCTTAGTGAAGAAATTTAGATTAGAGTTAGCAAAGCACCTACATAATCCGATGAGTACCAACACGAACTTGAGTAAAGATACACAAAGATATTGGTCACACACTATACCGTAGTATGATAGCTAGTCTATTCTATCTTATTGTGAGTCGACCTAACATAGCCTTTAGTGTTGTTTTATGTGCACAGTATTAGTCTTGCCCCAAAGAATCACATTTACTGTGGCGCCCTTGAAACCAGTAGTCAATGTTTTAAAAAATGGCCCAGCCCGTAGGGTTGACCTAGTGAACCAGAGCTTGAACCGGGCCAGTTTAGTTATTAAATCGTTTAAGCAATGAACCGGATAAAACTCGCTGACTTGGCCGATTTTATAATAAATTCGGTGAACCGGATAGTTTAACTCAAATAATATAAAATGAAGTTTCTAGGGTATTTTTGCCCAAAATTAATTTGTTGTTTTGTTTGCCTTTGCCCTCTGCTGGTCCTCCGCTGATTGCTCTTCACGGCTTCACAAGTTAGTCATCTCTCTCTCTTTCTCTCTCTCTCACACACACATACTTGCTCGCTAATCGTTGCACTCAATAGCTCAATCGAAGACTCGAACTACTTCGATTCTCAGATCTTTGACTCAATTCTTCAACACACACAGATCTTCATCCTCTTCATCCTTCAATCGACAATCTAAGGTACATTATCTAATATTAGACCTCTCTCTTTGTCTCTCTCTGTCTCTGTCTCTTTGTGTGTGTTGTTATATTATGTTATATGTAATTTTTTTTGTCTATTTTTAGATTCAATTAATTTGTATTTATATAAATTTTGGCCTATTTTAATTTCAACATTTATCATATTTCATATTCATTGATAATCAAATTACCCATTTTAAAAATTATACAATCCATACGAATTTCATTTGTAGTTGATGGTTCGGCAAACAAGGCAGTGGAAGATGGTTGTTTGACTGATTTTTCTGGCACTAATCTCTTGCCTACTTCCATTAAGATGAAATTGCTCCAGGATCATCGATTTTTGCCTACTTTGAGAACCAAGACTGTTGGTTTTTGATGACTATGGGTAAATTTGTTGAAATGGTGGAAAAGATTGGTGGTTGGAGACGTGATTAGCTTCCTGCTTTGGAGTATGAGAGGCTTCTTGGAAATAATGATAATGGCATCATTATTTTTTGAAGGATTAAAGTCAAAGAATGTTTATTTGGTTTTTGTAATTTGTTAATTCTTTTGAGCAATATGTTTCTTGTAATTCTTTGATTTCTATCAATAAAATTTCTCTTGAAATTAAAAAAAAAATGAATGTCCTTAACATCCGATGAATGAATTCATAATTTTGTATAAATTGATAATTCATAGGTGGCTTAGAGGATAAATCATATTAGTTATTACATACTACTGCTATGAAATGTGATGTTGAGGATTCTTGATGCTAGGTTATAAATATTAAGAATTCTTGTTGTTCATTATATATAATTGAATTGCATTATTGACATTAGTCATTTAATAATAGTGGTAGTATTTGTATTTTCAAGTGGATTACAATTACATATGTCTTGCTTTGGATACATTATGCATTGAATTGAATGCATTGGAGACATGTTTGATGATTTTGGGGAGTTTAGTTTGATCTAATATATATTAATCATGCTATTTTCATAATTATTGTGATTTTTTAGCTTATTTATAATTATTTTTTATTTGACCGGTTCGACCATTGACCCAATGGTTGAACCAGTAACCCATTGACCCGGTCCCTTTTCTGGGTTGATGTCTGGGCCGAGTTTTAAAACTATGCCGGTAGTCCTTTGTTAACTCGTTGATCATCCATCAACTCGAGAAAGTACCCGTGAATATCGTGTAACCCGTCGCCACATCATAACATCCTCTTCATCGAGATCGTAACCAATACAGAGTTTGAGCAGAGTCTCCCTTATATTGGACACTCCAAATGCATAACTTGTATACATTTCAATCACTTGACCATTCCATTGTCCAATATACATCCATTTGTCCATAATATTACTCCATTTACATCATTTGGACAAAAGAACTCAAGGCTTGAAGGCTTGGCATAGTTATTTTAAATTTTTAAAAATTTTGGAAGAACACGTTCTACCAATAAATGAGTCCTATGAAAATTTTCTACTGGTAGGTCAAGATTTTCTACCGATAGATGGGTCCTCTGGAATTTTTCTTTTGGTAGATCAAGCCTTTCTACTGGTAGATGAGCCCAGTTTTCTCCCAATTCAATCCTTTTCCAATTTCAACTCATCCAACCTCATACAACATTCACCCATACTCATATAACATCAAATTTTATACAAAATATAGTTCATATGAATCCGTTTTAAAATCCTTTATATAACGTTACATATCCAAAACCAATTACACAATTGTTTTACAAAAATGTAATCTAAAGCCACAACTTGGTTTTCTTCATCAACGAGGGTCCAAGTGAGAGCCTTCCACCTGCACTTGTCCCACACCTGAAATGTTATCCCCATAAAGGGTGAGTCATGCTCAATAGGGTATATCCTAAAGAGGCTACTCCCCAATCTAGATGCATATGAAATGCTCACATGAAATTCAACAATCAGACAAACATTCATCCAAGAACATATAACTTCAAGAATGAATGTTATAATGTCATATCATGCTATGAGGTGAGACTAACACATGCAATGCAACCCAAGCCTTCACCTCCCAGAATATATGCAATATCATGCGTATGAATCCGGGCATTTCAAGTCCTCGCTATTGATGTTACACATCCAATGACCATTTATAAATCTCAAGTCTTTCTTGGGGTGGGTATTTATGGACTTCCATCAATGGGCACCCAATCGGCACGACATTTATGGACTTCCACCAATGGCTCTGCATACGACGACACACTTTATGGACTCAATATCCAACAGAGTGCATATCCAAATCACCGGGTCTTGCACCCAAGGGACAATTTAGCCCTTTTTGCTAACCCCGACCCTATTTTCAATGCAACCTGTGCGACTTAGTCAAACCTTGGTCCAACTTTTCCTAGCCCACACATCATCCACCAAGAATGGTGTTTGATCAAAATCATGCACACACCCACACCCATGTCACATGTCCACGAATGTAATATTTCCCGTGCATATGCAATGTGATGTGCAATAGTAATTCCAATGTCATGTTGATCATATCATGAGTGTAGGATGACATACACTATTTTCACATTGTAAATTCCATCATGAGTGTATAATTACTTTCCACAATTTTCACTAAGCATGTTATAACATTTTCAATGAAACAAACATGCTAAATCAACATGGACATTTTATCAATAGCCTTCAAGGCATAAATGTAAACACATAGCATGCCTAATCAACATATTTCTCATGAAATTACCAAAATAAGCAATTTCACCTAAAATCCAATTCATGCAAAAATTGGTTTTATATATTCTTATACCATTTCTCATACTTTAGCTACACTAGAAATACATTTAGACAAGATATTTCATCTCAAGTCATGCTACCCATTTCATACAAAATCCTAGGTTGAAAATAAACTTAGCTAGGAGAAAAACTCTACCTCTTGAAGTGTAATACAAGTGGTAAAAACTCCCAAGAACCCAAAATCAAGCTTCAAGCTTTGATTTTAAAAAATCTCATCTTTGAGACTTCGTCAAAATCCCTGATTTTTGGTACGTAGTAGATGTAGCTCTCGTCGAGTAGATGAACTTTAATTCTTGGCTTGAATCGATTCAACGAACGGTTGACCCTAGATCATAGAGAGAAGCTTGAAAGCCACTCTTCTTTTCCCTATCTCTGTTCCAAAAATTTGAAGATAAATGGGAAGAAAATCTGATTTTTCTCTCCTATTTATACTTCTTGGATACTTGGCCCACAGCGCGCCATGTGTCTCGCATTTTACTGATCCAATTTTGTCTCGAATCAATTAAATCTTGTCTCATTTTAAGTTAAATATATTTTATTTGAACTAAATTTAAGTTATTTGCCACAATTTTGCAATTAATTTTTGGTGCGTTTATTTTGGTCACGCGACACATGATCGCCTCGTAAAACACAAAAAATCTAACTATTTCAGAATTCAACAAAAATTAATTGGGTAACTAGATTTTGCGAGACGAATCAAATAGTGAGGTTCATTTCATCATCCAAGTTCTAGAAAAATTCGAGTTTTCAAATCGTACCGTAGCAACTAATTACCATTTTGTCCTTTTTTTTAAATAAAAATTCAAATTTTCCCGGGTTTTGCATTTACTTGGGAAAAAAAATATTATTCGTTATGTGAGTGACACTTTAGGGTATGATATTTGGTATACTTTCGAGCCTAATGTTAAGATTGTTGGCTATTCCGATGCCAATTAGGCAGGGAATATTGATGACCGTAAGAACACTTCTTGTGGGTGTTTTTACATTGGAAACAATTTAGTATCCTCGAAAAGTAAGAAAAAAAAATTCATATCACTTTCGATTGTTGAGGCTGAGTATATTGGAGCAGGAAGTTGTTGCACACAGCTACTTTGCTTAAAGCAAATGTTGTTTAATTACGGGATCTCTCATGAACATTAACTATGTATTGTGACAATTCAAGTGCTATAGCACTCTAGGACAAATCACATTGACCTATGTCACCACTTCATTTGTGAGCTTGTTGAGAACAAAGTGATATCATTGAAATATGTCCAAACTCAAGATCAATAGGCTGATCCTCTCACAAAGCCCTTGGATTCCCCTAGATTTGAGAGTCTTAGGAAATCCATAGGTGTTTGTACACTCTAATGAGTGCCAGAGGTACTTAGTTCTAGGAGCATTAGTAAGACATCATGCATGAAGGACGAAGTGTTCACTATATATATTTTTCCCTATTGTTTTGTCTCTTGTTATCTTGTCATTTGTTTTTATATATGAAAATATAAAAACATTTGAAATTTGAAAAACCAAAAAGAAAAGCATAAAAAAATTCAAAAAGAGTTTTAATGTCAATTTTGACATTCATTTTTGGGATTCATGTTAATTGTTTTATTTTTACACTTCTTTGTTTTGGTTGCATCTTTATGCATATTTTTCTTGTGTATGTTTAGCTTAAAAAATCCACAAACATTGAAAAAGAAAAAGGCAAAAATGTTTTCTTTTGTTTTTTTTATTTGTTCATGATCATGGTAATTCACATTTTGATTTGCATTGAAATTATTTCATCCTAGCGTGCTTGGATAGTGTTTGCCTTTAAAAATTTCAAAACCAAGTATACGCATGCCATCCATCTTCACACTTAGAAGTTTGAATTATTGATAATCTTGAATTACTCTAAGTGTTGGCGATAGGTGAACACATGGATAAAGATTAGTTAAACCTCAGTCCCTTAAAAGATATTGAAGGCCAAATTATGTGAAAAAAGCCTAGTGTGGCCAAATCTAAAAAGGTGAGGCAAAAATAAATCTCTAAAAACAAAGTTAAATTGTGAGAATACTTATGCTTAAATATTAATTGCTCATTTGTAAAGCTCATAGAGCTCATGTTTATCTATATTACTATCAAATGTGTGGATCTATGAAAAAATTTTGAATGCCAAGATTATCCTTATTAAATATTTCAAAGATGCCTATATCCTTTTTGTCAATCAAATATTCAACACTCGATTTATTCCCTCTAACAATCCCTTTGGCTTACCATAAGTAATGATTCTCTTTATCTTACCTAATGCAATGCTCATTATTTGTAAAAATTATGAATTCGTATCATTAGTAAGTCAATTTATTCCCTCAAATACTCCCTTAGTATAACCTAAAATAATGATTCTCTTTATCTTAATTCAATCCTCATTATTTTAAATATTATTAATTTTGACATTAGTCAGTTGGCACTGTTATAATTTTTGAACAGTTTCATATTCTTCTATCATTTAATATTCTCCTCTCAGTCTATTTCTTCAAAATCCTCTTTTAGTTTAGCAACTGAAAGATCTCTCTCTCTCTCTCTCTCTCTCTTACTGTGCGTGTATTGCAAAATAGGTGAATTGCTTTAAACATGCACAAATTGTCCCTTTTCCACGATCTATTCTACAAGAAATTCCATCGTGGGGTTTGGTGAAGGAGTTTTGAAATATGCATGCATGTTTAAACAATTGGATGCAAAGAAATAATTTTTTCTTTTGAGAGTAGTGTTCTTTATGGATATGATTGACAACCTCTTGTTCAAATTTGCTTGAAGTTTATAATAATTATCGTATATTTTTTTTTCAGTTGACCAGGTTTTTGTCAATATTTTCCTAATTTTTCTTAAATTCTGAGAACAAGGTATGGATGGACTTGAATAATTTTATGATTTCTCGGTAAATCAATTGTTGATTTTGTAGTGCATTATGGAAATTGATTAATTGTTGATTTTATATTAAATTGTGGGAGTTGATGACTTGATGTAGATGTGGATTTTTTGGTAGGTTGGACGTCCAGTTTGAAGGTGGGAGTAAAAAATAGAAGAGTGAATATTAGTGGTTTCGACTAGGTACGATTGGTGCATTGCCTTCGTTTGTGGTTTCGTTGGTGTCCATTGTGATTTGCAATGACATGCTTATTAGGTTTGTCATTTAAGTAATTTGGTATTCTTTATTTCTTTTTGTTTCTCGACATTGATAATTATTTTTTGTTTCATATGGGTTTGATATATTTTATGATGGAGATAATAAATGGGCATTTGGCTTTTTTATTGTAGGCATAAAGATTAACAATTCTTTGATATCTATTTTCTAATATTGATATGGGCATAGCATTTTTTGACTCTGCCTTTTAGATCGTTGATCATAGGTCATTCAATTGTGTTATATGTGATATTGGTAGGCACGTGTGGAGATTCTTTATTTACTATATCCTTGTCTCTATTTTGCCTTGTATCAAATGCATTTTGGTTATTCATTTGTATCTAAAGCCTGAATCATGATCCAGGTGCTAAGATTTGTGGATTTGTTTTACTTTTGTGGAATTTAGTATGACATATAGTGTGCATTATGTTCTTATACTAACACTTTTTTTTTTTTTGGCTTCGACTCATAATTGTTAGTGGATTATCTTTATTTTAACTACGGCTTTGTGATTTTGACTTTGGTATTTTTTTTTTCATTTTTCAGTCTTTATATCAACGTTTTGGTTTAGATCTTAACAAGAGTTCGACCTTTTCATTTTTTCCTCTATTCAACTTACAAGATGCATGCGCTTATGCTTGTTGTTTTTTTCCACCTTGGAAAGTAGTTCCATATTCTCAAACTGTCTCAAATATCAATGTTTATTATAATTGTGGAATGTCAAAAAAGTGATCTATAACTTTATCCTACTCAAATATTGATGTGCAAAGCATGCGTGCAACATCTAGTCTTGTTTAAAAGCATACATTAGAGTATGGAATTCACAATCATGTTAATTGAAGCTATTGAGAAGAAGGGATAAAAGAGAGGGCATGTTGTCAAAAAGAGAATATTTAGGATACCCACTAACCGGTCATGTATTCATTAGACAATGCATTTAGGTTTTCATGATGAGCTTATTAATGCGTTAAACTAATTAGAATCTTTTTTGTGTTGGAGGTTAGTTTCACACATGTTGCACTTGAATTAGTCAAGTTGAACAAAATTCGAATACGTGTGAATGAAATTGAACCTAAGTAAATAAACATTGCTCCATGATGCATGCAATTGAGTTCAAAATCTTTGAATATTCCTTAAAGTATTGTATTGATATGATGAATTTTGGATGGATTTTTTAAAATGTGAATTTGTGTGATTCTCGTGGTTATTTGTTTTAAGCATTTAATGATTAAAATTTGATATTGCATTTACTTTTGATCCAAATTCATCCATGCATTACATTGAATAATATTTAAGTTTTAATTTTGTCATACATGCATGTGAGATTAAGTGGACTAGATTGTAGAAAAATAGAGGAGTTCTGCTTCAGTAGAGGGCTGGAATGCAAAACAGCAGATATAATCTGCTTTAGGTCTTGCTAAAGAAGTCTGCAAGAAGTTTAGGATATCTGAGAAGGAGTCCGAGTCACCTTGGGTCAGCCATTTGAGATATGGCTTTAAAGACTTAGTATTAGGTCATATGTGAGCATGAAAGAGTTTTATTCATTCATGGCTTGTACTAAAGTACTATGCTTATTTTTATTGTTGACTTTTTCTTTGTTTAGCTCTACTTTTGGTTTGTTGTGACATACTCTAGATCCTATGTTTGATTGATTTTCTTCTTTGACCATTGAGTTATGTTTCTTATTTGTCACTTACTTAGTGTATGTGAATCCTTTGGTTAGTTGCTATGCATTCTTACTTTCTTGTTATATTATGATTCTATATCATGATTGTCATGGATCATCACTGGATTGACATCTGTGGCAGATAAGATAAGAATATGTTAGGTGACTTGATTCTGAAACATACTTGTTGCATATTATCATTGGGTTGACATTTGTGATAAAAAGAGGGAGAATATTTTAGGTACATATGAGAATAATAGGGAAGATTTGTGATGAGAACATAATATTGCATATTATAAGCCTCATAATCATTCATCTTAGTAATACTAACCACTTAATTCCTTTATTTTAATTGAGTTTTGTATTTTATACTGAATTTGTGTGTTTGCAGGTGAATTGGTATAAGAATTTGGATTGTATGTGTTTCGATGTCACAGAGGACTTGGAGGATGAGCTAGAAGTTACTACAAGCAGAATTCAGAAAAAGTCCCTTTTTACCGATACAACTAAAGCTAGAAGTTGGTTTTACCAGTAGGAATTCAATCCTATTGGTAGGTTCAAAACAATGAGTTTTTCTACCGATAGGTGAGTACTTTTCAACCAGTAGGTTGAAGAAAAAAAAGGTGTTCTACTAGTAGGAGAGCAAGGCAACCAGTAGAAGGAAAATAGTAAACAATCCTATCGTTAGGTCTTTTTCTGCTTCATACTAGTAGGTTATTGTATTTCGGTAAGTAAGACTCCTAAGGAAGGCAATCGGCTGGCTTATTTCGAGGGTTATGATTGGTGGCCAAAGGGAGAAAAATCACTAGGAAATCCCCTATAAATACCCAAGTTTGGCAAGAGAGAGGGAGAGCTCCATTTCATCTTTCAATTCACCGTTCTTTTCTTTTCTCTTTCCTAGGGTTTAGTTTTTCTTCTTCTTCTTCTTTTAAGATTTCTTCATTTTTTACTTTACAAGCTTTCTTTAAATTCAAATATTACATTCTTGCAATGCAATTACTTTTGGTTTCTTTCTGCAAACGATTTACATTCATTGCAATTTCAATACAAGGCATTTATTTTTCTTGTAATTTCAATTCTTGAAAAAAAAACCTTGTCTTCTTTCTTCCATTTACAATGATGTTTTCTTTAGTTGCTTCATATTTCAATTCAGTCATGAATGAGTAGTCATTTACCGGTTTAATCAGATGAAGTAGTCTCATTCGTGAATTGGGGATTTTGACTCAAAACTAGGGCTTTTCTACTATCTAGTTATTTAGGTTAATCAAATGATTAAACTCGAAAATGCTATTGATTTGTATATCTTCTTACTTACTCGTCGACAACTAAGACTTGGCACAGGTAATTCTTGAAATTACTGCAATTGAAGTAAATTCCTTATAATCAATTCAATTGTCTTGAATACATGTTTGTTATTTATATATTAGGTTTTAAACTTACCACTTGAGTGCATTTGACCATAATCTCAAGTAAGTTATAAGGTTTGAGCCAAAATGCCTATTCATGGAGGTGATCCCTATTGATCAATTATTTAATTATTATTTCTTTAGGTGATCAATTTCTCCAGTCAATTCTCAAAATTCAAGGTTTTTATTTTTTTTGACCTTCACTTCTTGAACCATTCCTTTTCCTTAAGGAGATGACCTTGATAATCGATCGAGTTACAAACACAATATCCCTTCCTACGCTCAAGATTTCCTTGATTATTTAACCCACTTCCAAGGCAAGCATTTTTGGCGACGTCATTGGGGAAGACAGTTTTGATTCAAGGGTGATTCAAAGATCATCCAGGTAAGTCTTGTGATTCAAATCACGAGCTCAAGTGTGTTCTTCTCTGTATTTTACTTTTAATTTATTGTTTCTTTTTGATTTCTGTGTATAGTTTTTTTTATTATTTATTTTTATTTCGTATAAGGGTAAGATACACATTGCTTAATAGACTTATAAGACTTGACCCCACACATATTGTTAAGATGGACAGAATAAACAATGGGAATCCACAGAACGTGAGAAACCAAGGGAACAACTTTTCCCTAGTTCCCCTCATACCAAATAATGGGAACATTGGAAATAATCTCCCACTGGCTCTGCCTGTGAGGACGGTGAGAGATTATCTTCAATCCACTCCATCTTCTACACCTTCATGCATACTTTTAGCGATACAAGCGCAAATTTTTTTGTGAAACTTGGGATGCTCCAGCTGCTTCCTTAATTCCATGGTGTGGAGAGGGAAAACCCCTACCTCCATATCAAAGAGTTTGAGGAGGTAGTTAGCACATTCCTTGAGCAAAACATATGCGAAGAAGTAGCAAGAATAAAGTTATTACCATTCTCAATGAAGATAAGGCAAAAACTTGGCTAAACTCTCTAAAGCTTCGAACTATGGATACTTGGGCTGATTTGTTCTTAAGAAATTCTTCCTAGTTCATAGAACAACTACTTTGAAAAAGCAAGTACAAAACTTTTCTGAAAAATCCAACGAACAGTACTATGATTACTGGGGGAGATTCAAAGATCACTTAAATGTTGTACCACATCATGGCTTTGAATCATGGCAGTTGGTGAGTTTCTTCTATGAAGAAATTATACCAACCCATCATTAGTTCATTGACACGATGTGCAATGGCGTGTTTCTGAGTAAAGAGCTTGGGGAAGCATTAAATTACTTCGATAATTTAGTGAAGAATGCCCAATCTTGGGATATATCTGATCCTACTAAATGATCGAAGCAGTCTATTCCATCCCAATCTGTTGGGGGTGGAAAATATGCTTTGAGAGAGAAAAATGATTTGTTTGTCAAGATTGCTCATTTGTCAAGAAAACTAGAGAACCTAGAGGTGATGAATTTGAACGAGGTCGTAAGTGTGCCAGGAGGAACCTTATTATGTATGTGAGTCAGTTGAGCATTCCGTAAAGGATTGCCCGACCTTACCAATTTATAAGGAGATCCTCCTCAAGCAGGTGAACACCTTTAATCAACCAAGGCAACAAAATTCTCCCTAATTTAATACTTATAATTCAGGATGACGTAGCCACCCAAATTTTAGTTAGAGAAATGACACTGCTGCTCAACCCTCCAACCCTAAGTCTTATGTCCTTCCAAATTAGTTAGTGTCTAGTCCAATCCAGTCTACAAATCCCCAATCTATACACCCACCACCATATGGGTTTCTACAGAACTTGGTTGCACAAGGGTTTGTTCCTCTAGGGCAAGTTAGTGTACCTCCATACCAGCCTCCTCATAAGAGAAACATCGAGGATGTTCTCTACCAATTCATTTAGCGTCAGAACACCATTAAAAACCAGACCAACCAGGCTCTGAATGACATTAGGTCTCAAAAGATTAAGTTAACCAATAACATGGGGACGATGGAACAAGAAAGGTTTTGGCCCGAGGCGGTAAATTCTTCATGCAACATTTTCAATTGAGTGTACCTCAGACCCAACACGTGTCAGAACCCCTATGAAATCTGGAAGGGCAAAAAGCCTATCCTTAAGTATTTTTGAGTCTTTGGGAGCAAATGCTACATTTTGAGAGATTGAGAAAACTTAGAAAAATTTGATTCTAGAAGTGATGAGGGGATATTTTTGGGTCACTCCACTAATAGTAGAGCTTATCGAGTGTTCAATCTTAGTACATCTACCGTAATGGAGTCCATAAGTGTGGTCATTGATGACACAAGAGAAGATCTTGTACAAGAAAGAGAGGAGGATGAGGGAATGTTGAGAAAATAAAAGACAAAGGTGAACCGGAACTTATTTCTACCCCTCAAAGAGAAAATGATCTTCTCACCAAACCAACACCTTTGTGGGTTCAGGCTAGGCACACACCAAGTGACATACTTGGAAATTTGAACAAAGGGATGAGAACAAGGAGATAACTAGAAAATGAATCACTTTATTCTTTCTCTGAACGATGCCATTTTGTGGTGAGGTCTTGGGTGTAGAAAACTTGTTGTTAATACCATATTTATCACAATAAACACAGAAGTCAAAATTATCAAATTTCCTACAATGATCACTTTGGATTCTAACAACTCTTCTTATGGCTTCACCTCGTTCTATTTAAGCTTTCTTGAAAATTTTCTAAAGCTTGCAAAAGCCTCAAATTTGTCTCTCAAGAATGCAACCCAAGTGTACCTAGAGTAGTCATCTACCATTACTAAGATGTATCTCTTACCACCTAAGCTCTCAGTTTGTGTGGGACCCATGAGATCCATGTGTATGAGCTCTAGAGTTCTCTTAGTAGAGATGGTCTTAAATGTTTTGTAAAGGACTTTGGTTTGATTCACTAATTGACATGAACCACACACTTTGGTAGATGAATTACTCAACTTAGGTAATGCCCGCACAAGCTCCTTGGTCATGATTTGGTTTAGGTCCTTGTAATTCATGTGACCTAACCGTTGGTGCCAAAGTGTGACTTCATCAACACTTGCTATGTGACACCCTAATGTAGGATTTGGAGATATGCAGTAGTAATTATCTCCTTACCTAACCCTTCCAAAAGACAATCCATTGTATCATTTAACACTATGAATTTATCTATCATGAAGTGAACCACATTGCTATCATCATACAATTGGCTAATGACAATTAGGTTGGCCTTTAACCCTTCCACATAAAGGACATTATACAACTTTTGCATGCCCAATGGTTGAATGAAACCCTTTCCAACAACCTTGCAGATACTCTTATCCCCAAATGTGACAGTCACACTACTACACTTCTCCAACACGCAAAAGTGGGACTTCTCTCCAGTCATGTGCCTAGAACAACTACTATCCAAGTACCATTTATTACCCACTTGAACTTTCAAGGTAGTGTGAACTACAAAACACAACTCATGACTAAGTAATACAACCATTTTCAAATAATATGCAAGCAAAGCACACAAATGTATACAAGTGTCTTTGATCTCAAGGCAATCATGCTCTGATACCAACTATTTTTCCAGGAGTGGGAACCTAATATGGATCTTTCCTCAATACTATACACATAGAGACCAAGACACTTAACCTAGAGGGGAGGTGAATAGATTTTTAAATTTTTTGCCCAAATCTATAACTGATGAAAACCTGTGTCTACCACAATTACCTCTTCTCACAAATATGAAGTAATGAATGTAAGAACCCCTTTAATCACCACAACCACCTTTAAATATGACAAATTATTTTGATTAATTTTCAATTATTTCACTCTCAATCAACCTCATGACAATCCCAAAAAACCCAATTGCATAACTATGGGTGATATGAAATCTAATAAATAAAGCATAAAACCCATAATACGTGTATGTGCTAACAAATACAAGTCTAAACAAAAGAGACACTAGCAATTTGTTGACGCGAAAAACCCTCCTATGGAGAAATCATGGAGAACCACTCGGGATTCACCAAAGCCTAATCCACTACACGCCAAGTCAACATACAAGTATTCGGGGTTTATACCTCAATCAATATCCATGACTATAAGCACCTTTCCTTCCCATGTCCCTCCCCTAAAATTCACTCTTTGACGTCTGGTGTAGCTTCACTTGGACCTCCCCATCGCACAGTTCATCTAGGCCTCAAGAAATTTTGGGCATGCCAACAAGCCTCGACATGCACACACCAATGGGAATGTTCACCAACAAGGTCTTCTACTCCAAGTTATGAGGATGGCAAGAATCATTAGTGGTAGCCTTTGAATCTTAGAAATCTAGGTTGTGGTGGAAGCTCTCAAGGTTGAAAGATAGATTTCTCTCTTTAAAATACACTCTCAAGGCTTGAATTAGATGTGGGAAAAGCTTTCCCTATTTATAGGTCCAGAATAAGGGTTGTCTTAGTATATAAGAAAATTCAGATTCACGAACGAATGCTCGATCGAAAGGAGGGAGGTCATTGGGCGGTTGGCACTGGAGTGAAAAATAACATCTCAAACCAGCTAAGGATCAATACCGCTCGAGCAACCATGAACACCGCTCGAGTGACCATGGAGACTGCTTGAGGGAGCTCATAGTGAAATCCCTATTCTGATCCCCCATGTCCTTTTCCCTTTTTATCTTAAGTCATCAATAGATCGCTCTAGTGAAGACTAGCGAGCATATGGTGATCCCTACAGGTTTTTACGCCTAAAACCATGCAAAAATTTATCCTCTTATGTGAGACCCATCTTGCATACATAACATTTTAAATAATAATAATAATAATAAAAGAAAGAGAGAATAAAAGAAGAAAAAAGAAAGAAAGAAAAGAATAAAATTTTTTGTGTTAAACTATAATTTTTGCATAGAAATTATTGGGTTAAAGATTGATATCTTAAATTTATGAGGAGAAAATCAAAATAAAAACCAAACTTATCACATCTTAGTGCAAGCGATGGAGCACGTCATTGATGTAAGAAGCTTGGTGGCAATTCATTAAACACCAAACAACTCTTGGTTAAGCTTATGGTGACACCTCCTTGCTAGGGTGACTCACCTCACTTATCTCTTCATCGGCTTCTTTTGCATTTAACACTCTCATGTGATAGAAGAGATTATTTTTATTCTCCTCACTACACTTCCTCTTTAAACTATTGCTTCTAAGATTATGTTTGAGTCAGGGCTCTTCGAGAATTCTAGATGAGAACTAATTAAGAGAACAAGTATCTTTTGGTTGGTAAGATAAGTCTTGCTCTCTTTGTTATTTACGAGGTGAAGGAAAAAAAAAATAAGAATCACTTCTCATGGGTTCGAACATGATCATGGATTTTAACGTCTTTTACACATGGTTTGACAAGAAAGTTGCTTGAAACTAAGTTGATTAGTATATGTGCTTGAAATAAGTTGCTAAAAATCCTTCTGATGAATTTAGTTGCAATGAACCTAATTGGTTATTTTTTGGTTTGTTTGGGTATAGAAATAGTGACTTTTGTCACTCAGTTACAAACTTACATGCTTTAGGTAATATTGAAAGCATGTTTTAAATGATGGACATGAAATGAGAAAGATATGGGATGGTTTACAACTGGCTTTGAATGAATTTGGGTGGGTTTGGATGGAATTATACACTTATAGAGAAGCTGAAAATGAAACTCGTGTAGTTCAGGCAGCCTGGACACTACGGGTGTCAATCATGTCGGATTAAACGGTTACATGTCGGGTTAAACGGATGACGGGTAAAAAATATATAAACCCATATATGACACATTTAATAAACGGATAAAAAATCTCAACACGAATACGACCCAGGAAACACGACACGACTCGTTTTACCCGTTTAATTTTAAAAAGATTATATCAACAAATTTTAGTATTCCACTTTTTTTTACTGCCAATTGCACTAACCTTAAAAAAAAAGGAATTTTTAGTCAAATCTCATAAAAATAAGACTTGAAAGCTTAAAAACACAAAGCAAGATGCCATTGCCTTATATAGGCAACTTAGCCCTCCCCATCTCCCCTCATTTTCCAATATGGGACAAAAACAAAAGGCATTGGTTTGTGATTCGCACTTTTTGTGATCGGATTAATATCATACACCCAAGTATAAGTGATTGAATTTTAGTTTTCTCGATTTTAAGTCCAAGTATCGATCCCATGAAGAGTGTGTGTAATTAGGAAATAAAATAAAGATAGTAAAGTTGTTATCTTAGATAGGACAACATGTGATAGCTTGTGATGTGAGTTTAGATTGATAACTAGTTTAATTAAAAAGTTATGTTGCAGATAAATTTAGACAATAATAAAAAGTATCATTCAGTTTAAGGATCCCATATGCGTTATACTGGTCTGGTACTGGAAATACTACCTTACAGCAATCAACTTCCATGTTACTGGAAAGTCAATTGGTAGGTCTGATGTATATAAACCATCACATAGCAACTTCTTAGGTTAACTGGTGGTATCCATGACAACTGATTAATCCAAGCAAACCAGAAGGACAAACCATTCATGAGGAATACTTGAATTATTCATTTGTTTTTATAATAGTAGCTGCATACCTAATAAACCATAACATAGCCACTTCTTAGGTCAACTGGTGGTAGTAGTCATAACACAACAACTTCTTAGGTTAACTGGTTATAGATGTGTCAATTGACTAATCCAAGCAAACCAGAAGAACAAGTCATTCTTGAGGAATACTTGAATTATTCATTTGACTCTATCTGTGATATATATATACTAGTTAAACATCCTCAGCGTTCCGGTGGAGGATAAACCATACCGATAGGAATGCCGTGATTTTTAGACTGATAATATTATCCTTTATACCACTTAAACGATCTGAGTATTCCAGAAGGACAAGTCATTCATGAGGATCACTTAGGTCATTCATCTAATAGTTATATATATAAGTTAAATCCTAATAACCCAGATGGACAAGTCATTCATGAGGATCATTTAGGTTTTGTACCATGTATCAATTAACATCCTCAACATTCCGATGGAGGAAAAGCCATACTGATAGGAATGTCGTGGTTGTTTTATAGGTAGTTTGATGATGCAGTGATGACATACTTCCAGGCACAACACCGAAAGTACGTACATCACTGTATAATGCATGAAGCATATAATACATATACATATAAATATATAAAACATCAGCATTTCCAAAATTTAACCAGTATTGTACATATGTTTACCTCTTACTGGAGGATATCAGTAACTGCTCACGCCCCATTACTATAGACAAGCAAGGAGTGCGGGCAGTTTTCATTACAACAGAAATTAAAATACAAAATCTAAAATGTCTTTCTCAAGGAACAACTGAAACACAATCACTTTTATTATCAGTTATGACAAAAAAAGTGACGGCAGTTCAACTATCCGAATAGAAAGATACAACAAAAATGTAGAAGTACAGAGTTTGGACTGAAGTGCGTCATGGACCGGATCGTTTTGCAACTTTTCTTTTTCTCTTTCTCTTTTTTCTTTTCTCTTCTCTCTTGGATTTCTCTTTGGAGCTCTCTCTTGGTTCCGGCCTCTCAAGAATGAAGGGAGGGGGCATGCTTATTTATAGTGAAAGAGGAAGCAGGAGGTGGCAGATCAACTACAGCCACCTTTGGTGACCGTCAGGACACCACCACCACTGTCCGGACGGTGGCATCTTGCTGGATTTTTCAACTTGGATGGATGTTGACTCTTCATGTGTGAAAATTATATTTTGGTCCTTTATTGTTTCAAGCCTTGATGCATTGTTCCTCTTATTCTCCAGTATTTCTGCATTAAACCCTGAAATTTTAAACATAACACACATAAAACCCTAATTATGCACAAACCCTAATTGATCATAATTACTAGTTTTCAGTTATTTTATCACACCAATTTGACTTATTTAACTATTCTAATTTATATACTAATTAGAGTTAATCACACTCCCCAACTTGGACTTTACTAGTCCCTAGTAAATTATAAAAATTATTAATAAAATACCATAAAATACAAATAGAGGTAAAATCATTATCGTAGATTTTTTCACGATTGCATTTAGCAAATGCAACAGGGGTTTAACCTTTAAACCCCTAGGTGATTCCTAGTGGACAAGTTTTGTCTCATGAAGGTTTTCAATGAATCTACCTACAAACTTCAGTAGTTAGGAGTTCATAATTCATATTTTTCGTAAGTAAAATTAAATCAATATTCCGTCTGTCTTGTCAAGATACTTTCTTCTCTGATCACTATAAGAGTAACACACGTTACTTATAATATTATCTATATATTTTTATAAAAAATTATGTGTGTGTGTGTAATGATTTCTTTATTTTTAAAAATTACTTGAGAAATATTATCCTCTTTCATGGTAGTTTTGATGTCAGTCCTTTCCGGGAATACACTTAGCAAAATGAACACACCTGTTATAGTGACTATTTCCGCAAGCTACATGTGTTTGAATTATAGTTAACAAAGAAAATATATGACATAATCTCATGAAAGAATATTAACACTATATTAAATATATTATTAACATTTTCATTTTTAGAATTGATATGATTAATACAAATATATGATTTCTTGAATCAAAAAGGACTTTATTAGGGTTGTAATGTGGCCATGGGTTAAGGTATATGAAACGATGTCATTGGATTTCAAATGCTATCTTTTAGTATTGTGGCACTCCTCATTTTTTAAGGATTTTGCATGTTTCTTTTCCATTTTTCACTTTCTTGGTTTTTTTTTTTTCATAATTATTCTTTTGCCTTTTCTTATTTTCTTTTGTCTTTTCTATATCCTTCTGATTTAGAAGAGGGTGCAAGAAAATTAGATAGCAAAGGTAAGTTTAATATTTTATTTGGTTCGGGTGTTTCTTGGGTTTTAAGAAAATAATTTATTTTCAAGCTCAATCATGGTTGACTAAGGATATAATTTTGTAAAAGGAATGGTTAAGGCTCAACATTTAATCAAAGATGGCCTAAGATCATTTTCCAAAAATCATATGTCGGTATAATTTATGCATGAAAGTTAAGGATAATGCTAATAATACAATTTAATAAGTGCTAATCAAAACAAAGTTAAGGAGATTATTCAAGGAAAATTTACTGCTGAATCGAAGATTTGTATTTGAGTAGATGTAGAATGTCTCTCCAAGAAAGATTGGTTCAAAATCTGCAATAGGTTTTACATCTCCACTATATATGCAAAGAGTGTAATATTTCACAAGATTTTTAACAATAAAGAAATCTAATTGTGCTTTTAATAATAAGTTTAAACAAAAATCTTAAGATAATACACAACTAAAATATGAAAATCCTGCGTGATCAGATTAAGATTATTTTTGCAAGGCATGAGAATAAAAATTTAATTTAGCTATGAATCATATGAGTTATTAATTCCTAACTTAACAACATGGAATTCAAAATTAATATAAACAAACTTAAACACACATTAGTTCAAACACAAAAGTTTAAAACACATAAGTTCAAAACAAACAAGTTTAAAACTAAGTTCAAAAGTAAATAAGTGCAAAACATAAATTAAAGTTCAAGTGCATAATTAAAAAGCTGAGTGAAAGATAGCAGAGTTTTTGGTAGAATCTTCAATTTTTTCTAAGAAGTAGATGGGCCTCCTCCAAAATGCTCTCTCAGTAGCTTCAAGATTGTTGCTTGGTTTTGTTCATAATCCTCTATAGGATGACTGAGTTGATTGACTGTGGTCTCCAATCCTAGCAGAATTTGTCTGTCAGTTATGTCATCTACTGGTATGTATAGTAGATCCTCTTGTGGCTACTGTAGTTCTGGTGGAATGAATTCTTCAAGGCCTTGGAATGGCTCCTCTTGTGGTGGAAGGGGTACCTTTGATTGTTCTTCTTGTTTTCCTCCATGACTTTTCCTTAATGAGGTTTTGTCTAATGCTCCAAAATGGTCTATTGTCTTCCATGTTGGATCAATGATCACACCTTTTTCCCTGCATAGCTAAGATACTAACATGACATAAGGAAGTATCTACAGCAAGTAACATTTGATCCATGATTAAGTTCGTTAGATTGATTGTGTGTCTCATCCCAAATGCATATAAGAAATAAGCTTACCCAGTATAGATTTGATTTTTCTGGGCTCAGGGTAGCAAACTGTTTATTGTTATCAAATTCAGCATGCGGTATTTATCAGTCAAGTCTCCTTGCTTTATGTATTTATTCGGTCTACCCCAACCAAATTCTGGGTTATCCGTCACTTCTCTCCCTAATATATCTAAATTAGGTAATTCAGTGTAGGGGTATTGCGGGTTCTTTGGTCTAAGCATGGGTCGAAATAAATCGGCTATAGCAGCTGGTGTAACTTGAAAAATAATACCCCGTAAAAATGCACGCAATTTCCTTTCCCCAATTATTTGAGCATTACAATAAAATTCATGCAATAAGCAGTCATAAACAAGAACAGATTATCTAAAATAATGTAACCATCCTCGTTCATCAATAATTTGACGTACTCTTATATTCTCAAAATCTTCGTAAATAACTAGCCTTTCAAAAATAGTAGTTTTATTCAGAAAATTAGCATCGTACCAGGCTTGTTGTTCAAAATTCTCAATCATCACCCCATTGAAGATATTTTTCGGTCCTGGCTGTTTTGGAGGTGCTTGAGGTTGCTCGGGTTGATCTCTCTATGCCCGACTTGAAGATCCTCTTGTTCTTTGTCTTGAATCTATTTTTCCTTGATTTCTTCCCAAATGCTCTATTTTAGTTGATTCCAATTGGTAGTTACCTTCAAAATGTGATGGGTAAGAGGATAATCGAACAAATTTGAAGAAAAATGGTTGAATATTGTAGAATTAAAGGAGATTTCTTTGTGATTCTTAGCTATTTCAAAATTCTTATTGCGAGGGAGATGGATATGATCAGTTTCTGCATGGCAGAGTATATATATATATATATATATATATATATATAGCACTACTGTCTAGATGCCTAGCCCACCGTCCGAACGGTGCTATGTTTCGATTTTTCTTTGCTTTGTACTGACAACTTTCTGATTTTCTGCAATTTGTTTCTTTAAATTCCTGCAGTAAAATACTGTAAAACCCAGGAAAAATTTTAACTTTTTCTGAAAAAAGGGCAAAATGGTAATTTTCATTATAGTGCGGGTGAAAAACTGGTATTTTTCTAGACCTCGGATGATGAAACGAACCTCACCGTTGGATTTTTCTCACGAAATCTAGTTAGCCAGACAAATTTCATCGAATTCTGAGATAGTCGAGTTTTTCACGTTTTTCGAGGCAAGGGCATCCGGTGACCCCCAAAAATGAAATTTTAATAAAAATTTTGAAAGTTAAAAAATATTTTATAAACCGGTACAAAATAAATCGTTTTGGGGCAAAAACGAACCTGAATCAGTGAGGGACACGTGGCGCGACTCGGGCCAAGTATTGGAAAGTATAAATAGGGGCTAAATCAGATATTTTGCTGAAGGATCTCTGCATTTTAGCTGGTTCCAACGTGTGAGAGCAAGAGAGAGAGAAAAAGGGAGAAAACAAATCCTCCTTCGCCGATTCTCGGAGTTCCGTCGCTCGAATCAACTCGGACCAAGAGCCAAAGTTCATCTCCTCGATGAGGGCTACGCGTACGTACCAAAAAGAGTGGATTTCACCGAAGATCCAAGAGGAGACTTTTGAGAAAATCAAAGCTTTGAGGTTGATTTGGTGTTGTAGAAGTTCTTACACTTCTATTGAGGTAGGGTTCCCTCCTACCTTGGTTTTATTCTTACCTCAAGTGGGATTTTAGTAGTTGAAATTGGTTTATATGTGGGCTGTCCAAATGGACTGTTTTGGTGCTGAAATTGGGGCTGTTTTGTGCACTAATTCAGGGCTATTTGTGCACTAATTAAGGTTGTTTTGTGCACTAATTAGGGACTGTTTTGTGCACTAATTAGGGACTGTTAAGGGGCTGAATTATGAACTGTTTTTAGGCCATGTTATGGACTGAAATTGTGACTATTTTTAGACTATTTTTGCGGACTGTTTTTAGGCTATTTTGTAGGCTATATACGGGCTGTTATATGGTGGTTTGTATGGGCTATTTTGTGGTTTAGATAAGAGCCGTTACGTGGACTATTACATGAGCCGTTATGTGTTATATTATGCCTTAATGATTAGGTGTGTTATTAGTCTAAAATTTGTGATATCACTTACCTATGATTATGAAAGTGAAATTATGGACTTATGACATGATTTTTGATTGAAATGCAATTGTTGGTATATACATGTTACGATATATTGAATTTGTGACAAATATGGTATCTATATGCTTAGAACATAACTTATCATGAGATGTTGAGATTGTTCATATGTCATTCATAGCATATTGAACATTGTATCATTGTGCATAGAGGCATCACATTCATGGGCATAAGTCATGAGTGTGGGTGTGTGAGATGCATGGTTGATCAAACACCTTGTTTGGTGGTTGGTATGTGGGTTCGGAAAAAAGTGGATCGAAGATCCCCTTTGAGTCGCATGGTTGCATGGAAGAAAACTTGTGTCGGGTATAGCAAGTAGGGCTAGACTCTCCCTCGGGTGCAAGACCCGACGACTTGGTTATACACTCCCCTGTGGTGAAATTCCGAAAAAGTGTAGTATGGTATATAGAACCAGCGGTATAAAATCCAAAATCCGTTGCCCAACAAGACACAAGATTTTGATTTATAAGAAAATACTCATTTAATGAGTACCATCCAATAATGATCTGATTTATAAAATGCATGATTTTTTATTCAAAACGATCATTGGATGTATTTCCGTCGAAGACGGGTCATTACACATTGGCATTGCATTGTGTTGTGGAAGTCAGTGAGGACTTGGGTTTAAGTGCATGAGTGAGTATCATCTTATTTCATTGCATGACATGGTTGCATTTCAACATTGAATACATATTCTTGTATGAATGATTGTTAAATGTTAAATGTTGCTTATACACATTGCATATGCATTTAAGGTGGGGAGTAGCCGTAGTAGGAGTTTTTCTCTACTGGGCGTGGCTCACCCTATACGGGAAACATTTCAGGTACGGGTCATACGCCGAGAGACGGCACTTACTCGGGTACTTAAGGAGGAAGAAAAGCCGACTTGTGGCTTTCAATCCATTTCTTTTGTAAAATTAGACTTGTAATTACATTTTGGCTTGTAATGTGTAAAGGAATTGTGATAGAATCTATATCGATTGTTTTAATATAATCTTGCATGTTTGTATGAATATGGATAATGGGACCCGGTGTGGCCAATGTTTACTTATAAATGGACCCCGTGTGGTCATTGTTGAATATAGGACCTCGGATGAGTCTTGTTATTATATAACGCACAGGTTGTGTTTTGAGTAGAGTTCTCCTTACAAAGGAGACTCTATCCAAATTTTTAATAAAGGATGGACCCCGGTAAATGGGGCATAACGTTGAGATATCGAATTACTCGATATCCACGGGCATTCCGCGGGTTGATGAGTAATCAACGGACCCCCGAATTTTGGGGTGCCACAAATACAATTTTATATATTTTACTAAACTTTTGCTAACCACTTTTTTTTTTTTTCTTGTCAAAAAAATTGGTGGGTTTTTATTTATTTTATTTGTTATTTCATGTTTACTGAATTTCCTAATTTATAGTTATTTACATTTATTTACAAATATTTATAAATATTTACAATGATAATTATGTATATTATGTACAATTCTTCCAAAATTCATATATTCTTTGATCATATTGATTCAGAGTCAGAACTGTCTAGATCAATATTACCAGTGACACGGTTAATTTCATTTCTTACGTATCATGTTAACATTGTGGTAGAATAGGATGGCATCTCAGGGTACTCCTTACTCTTCCCATACCTAATCCACAGAGACGATCTAATGCTCGACCTAAAATTGGTTCCGCACACTGATTATATTGTCTTAAATGTTATAAACAACCACATCTTACACAACCACCGAGACAATTTGCTCGTCGATTTTTTACAAGTGTACGTTTTCCGCATAGGAGTTTTGATTGACTTTCAAAAATTTCTAAATTTCTAACTCTTCTGGCTTTTTTCATGATCAATGCATGGATGTCTTTTGGAAGATGATGCAATAGAATTAAACTTAACCAAAATAATTTTTCGTCCATTGTACATAAAATTATTTATTTTTATTATTATTATTATTAATTTTTTTTTATGACTATCCGATTCTTTAACGTCTGTCAGTCACAAAGACAAAATTAACAGTAATATTAGAACAAAATAAATACTTTAAATATAAATATTAAAGTTGCATCCTTACCTCCCCAACTTAATTTAAACATTATCTGAAATGTAAAAACAGTGATAGTTAACATTAATAGGGAAACCCAACAATCTGTTATCATTTCACCAATTGCGATATCTAGCTGTACGTAGGAGATACTCTGCCAAATAAATTACAATTCATTAGTAATTTTATTGAGACTTAAGCAATAATTTATTTTTCATAGCCTATAAACAGGATCAAAAAGTTGTACAAAAGTTATATCTTGAATAAATCCATCATAATATGGTTTAAGTCTTTGACCATTGACTTTAAAGATATTTCTATTTAATGAATTTTAATTTCAATTGCTCCATAGTCAAAAACTTGTTTGACAATATAGGGACCTGTCCATCTTAATCTTAATTTTTCAGGAAATAAACGAAGCTTTGCATTATACAACATAAATTTTTGAGATGGTTCAAAAGATTTTTGCATAATATTTTTATCATGAAAAATTTTTGTTCATGATTTTGAAATCTTTTCATTTTCATAAACTTCATTTCTTAATTTCTCTAATTCATTTATTTGAAGTTTACGAGCTACTCCAGCTTTGTCTATATCAAAATTCATTATTTTGATTGCTCAATACGCTCGATGTTCTAATTCTACAGGTAAGTGACATGTTTTTTTCTAACCGATAAGGAGACATCCCTAAAATAGTTTTATATGCAGTACGATAAGCCCAAAATGCATCAGTCAATTTTAAGGACCAATCTTTACGATCTGGATTTACTATTTTTTCTAAAATATATTTTATCTCCTTATTAGCTAATTCAGCTTGTCCACTTGTCTGTGGATGGTATGAAGTGGATATTTTATGTAAAATTGAGTATTTTTTCATCAGATTTTCAAAAATTTAGTACAAAAATGTAATCCACCGTCACTTATAATGGTCCAAGGAGTTCTAAATCTAGACAAAATATTTTCTTTCAAAAACTTGATCACCGCTCTGAGATCATTATTTCTACATGCAATTGCCTCTACCCATTTAGAGACATAGTCGACTGCAACCAAAATATACAGATATCAAAAAGATGGGAAAAATGGACCCATAAAATTGATGCCCCAACAATCAAAAATTATGATAGTTAAAATAGGTTTAAAGGCATCATATGTTTTTTCAAAATATTTCCCACTCTTTGGCATCTATCACAATTTAAACAAAAGATATGAACATCTTTAAAAAGAGTTGGCCAATAAAATCTACACTGCAGAATTTTAGCAGCGATTTTCTTTGAAACAAAATAACCTCCACAAGCTTCGGAGTGAAAAAACTGAATTACCTGGTGTATTTCATGATTACGTACACACAGTCTTATGATTTGATCTTTACAATATTTAAACAAATAAGGATCTTCCCAGAAAACGTTATGTACCTCACTTAGAAACTTATTTCTATCAGAGTAGGTATAATTAGAAGGAATAATACTAGTAGCTAAATAATTAGCTATATCTGCATACCATGGTATTTCTGTTACTGCTACCAGTTGTTCATCTGGAAAGGTTTCTCTAATTGGAATTGGTTTTTCTTTTATTTCATAATTTAGCCTTGACAAGTGATCAACTACCACATTCAATCAAATTCTTTGATGATTAAATCAAATTCTTGTAGTAATAACATCCAACGTAGGAGACGTGGTTTAGCATCTTTCTTATTAAGTAAGTATTTTAAAGTTGCATGATCGGTAAATACAACAATTGATGATCCAACCAGATATGAATGAAATTTATCTAATGCAAATAAAACAGCAAGTAATTCTTTCTTTGTGGTTGAATAATTCATTTGCGCATAATTTAGAGTTTTACTTGCATAGTATATAACATAAGGTTTTTTCTCTTTTCTTTGCCCTAGTACAACTCCTACCGCATAATCACTTGCATCACACATTATTTCAAAAGGTAACGACCAGTCAGAAGGTTGCATGATAGGTGCAGAAATAAACATGTTTTTTAATTTATCAAATGATAGTTAACATGCTTCATTCCATTCAAATATAATATCCTGGCATAACATATTACATATAGGCTTGGCTATTAAACTAAAATTTTTTATAAATCTTTTGTAAAATCCTGCATGACCTAAAAATGAGCGAATGTCTTTTACTATTTTTTGTGAAGGTAGATTAGCTATTAGATCAGTTTTTGCTTTATCAACTTCGATTCCTTTTTTAGATAGTATATGGCCCAAAACAATACCTTGTGTAACCATGAAATGAAATTTTTCCCAATTTAAAACAAGGTTTGTCTCTTCACATCGAATGAGCAATTTTTCAAGATTTTCTAGACATATATGAAATGAATTCCCATATACTGAAAAATCGTCTATAAAGACTTCTAGATATCGTTCTACCATATCACTGAATATACTTAACATACAATGTTGAAAGGTAGCTGGCGCATTACATAGTTCAATAGGCATTCTTTTATATGCAAAAGTACCAAAAGGGCATATAAATATAGTTTTTTCTTGATCATATATTGTAATTTCAATTTGATTATAACTAGAGTATCCAACTAGAAAGCAATAATATATATGACCAGCTATTCTTTCTAAGACTTGATCAAGAAAAGGCAATTGAAAGTGATCTTTTCTGGTGAGTGAATTTAACTTCCGATATTCAATACATACATGCCATCCTGTGACAGTACGCATTGGGACCAATTTATTTTCTTTATTTTGTATTATAGTAACACCAGACTTCTTTGGAACTACTTGTGTAGGACTAACGCATTTACTATCAAATATAAAATAGATAATATTTGCATCTAATAGTTTAAGTACTTCATTGCGAAACACCTCTTTCAAGTGTGGATTCAATCTTTTTTGCATTTGACGAGATGGTTTAGCATTTTCTTCTAAATATATACAATGAGTACATAGAAATGGGCTTATACCTTTTATATCTACAATTGTCCATCCAAGAACACTTTGATGATCTTTCAATACTTTTGTTTATTCTTTTTCTTGATTTTTAGATAAATTGATGATATGATTACAGGATGAATTTCATTTTTTCCAGAAAAATATATTTCAGATTGGTTGGAAGTGGTTTTAAATCTGGCTTAAAGATTTTAACATTGGAGTTTTCAGGTTTAGATAAAAAAATTTCACATTTTGGATTTTCTAGATTTTCTGATTCATTTTCAGATACCGATTTTACTGTGTATAATCTTTTTTTGGAAAAACCTTTTTAAAAAAATTTTGGGTTAATGTCTTAACACAATTTATTTCATGCATTTCATCTTCTTTTCTAGGTTGTTTAACACTGTCAAAACATATTTAATTCCAAGGCCATATTTTCAAATAAAATTTCATGATTCCATTTCTACAATTAATCAAAGCATTTGACGTAGCTAGGAATGGTCGACCTAGAATAACTAGGATATATGCAGATGCATGACAAAGTGGTTGGGTATCTATAACAATAAAATCTGCTGGAAAGTAGAATTGATCAACTTGTATGATAACATCTTCCACAATTCCTCATGGAGTTTTTATTGATTAGTCTGCTAATTGAAGTGTGACATTGGTAGGTTTTAGCTCACTTAATCCTAATTGTGTATATACTAAATATGACATTAAATTACAGCTGGCTCCAAGATCTAGTAGAGCTTATTTAATTCAAAAATTTTCAATGATGCATGAGACTGTTGGACTTCTTGGATCTTTGTACTTAAGAAGAGTATATGCTACATTATAGTACTAACTTGTTTAGTTAGGAATGATTTCTTTGGTATATTTGTTCTTCTTTTTATTGTGAAAAGATCTTTTAAAAACTTAGCATAAGCTGGAACTCGTTTAATAGCATCTAACAAAGGAATGCTAATTTTGACTTGTTTGAACTGCTCAAAAATTTCAGATTGATCTTTTTCAAATGTAAGTTTTTTGACCCTTTGAGAAAAAGGTAACAAAATAGGACATAGTTGATCTTTTTTATTTTGTGTTTCGGGTTGTTTTTCAATTGACGGTTCAGGCTCAAGTGGTTCATTAATAGGAATTGACTTTTGCATTTTCTTTGAAATTTAGATTTAATAGTTTTATCAATTACCTTGCCACTTCTTAATGTTGTGATTGCTTGTACTTGACTTGGGGAGGGGTTCAAATGACACAAAATTAGCTTGACTTTGTGGCAGTTTTGGCTGAGTTGGAAATTTTCCCTTTTCTGGCATAATGAGAGATTGAATTAACTTGGCTAGATGACTCTTGATATCTTCAATACTCTGAGAACTTTGAGCTTTAAAGTCATTCAAAGCTTGAGTTATTTGAGTCTTAAAATTCATTTGACTTTGAATAAATTGATTCATAGTATTCTCCAGAGTTCTTCTTTGTAGGGTTTGATAAAGTTGATAATTTTGTTGATTTTGTGGTTGTGGTGGACCTTGTGTTTGATTTATAGGTTGTGTATTTCTCCAATTAAAATTTGGATGATTTCTCCATCCTGGATTGTAAGTTTCAGAATATGGATTCAAATAAGTCTTATTATTATTATAAGTTGGAACATCATTAGATTGTTCAATTAACACTTCTTTAAATACAAGTATAGTCGGACACTCTGCTATTGGATGTCCTGACAATGCACAAATTTTACAGATTTGATCAACAATTGAAACAACAGACACTTGTTTTATTTTTTTCATCTATAAGGCTTCCAGTTTTCGAGATAACTTGTCATTTTAGCTCTTAAATCATCATCTTCTTTTAACACATATTTTTCCCTTTCGGAAGTAGATGGCTTTGTTTCCACTATATTTGAAGAAGTCGAGTCCCACATTTGGGAACTCTCAGAAATAGTATCAAAAAATTGAAATGCTTCTTCAGGATTTTTACTCATAAATTTTCCCTGCGCCATCATTTCAACAAATAGTCGCATTGCAGATAGAAGAGCATTATAGAAAAAACCAACTAAGGTCAAGTTTTCAAATGCATGATGTGAACAAGCATGGAGAAGATCTTTAAATCTTTCCCAATATTGATAAAAAAATTTACCTTCTTTTACAGAAAAATTCATTATTTGACGTCTTAATGTATTTGTACGATGTACAGGAATTTTTTTTTTAAAGAACTCAACTTGTAAAGCTTGTCAGTTTGTGATTGAATTAACTCTTAAAGAACTAAGCCATTTTTTTGCTTTATCTTTAAAAGAAAAAGGAAATAGTTTTAGTCTAACCATTTCAGAATTATCTTGCAATGTTCCACAGACTTCTTCAAATTCTTTCATATGAACATAAGGGTTTTCAGTATTCAGACCATGAAATTGGGGTAATAACTGTATTGTTCTTGGCTTAATATTAACCTTTGGAGCATGTAAAAATCCGGTAAATTTAAAATTTTTACAAAAAGGGCAAAATGATAATTTGTTACTACAGTACGGGTTGAAAATCTAAATTTTTTTAGATCTCGTATGACAAAACGAATCTCACCGTTGGATTCACCTCGCGAAATCTAATTACCCTGTCAAATTTCATCGAATTCTGAGATAGTCGAATTTTTTGCACTTTACAAGACGGTCGAGTCTCGGGTGATCCAAAAACGAGATTTTTGAAAGAATTTCAAAATTTAGAAATTAATTAAATTTAATTTAAAATAAAAAATTTTGAACTTGAACTAGGACGAAATTTAATTGTTTCGGGACGAAAATGGACCTGGGAAAAATGGTGTCGTGTGGCGTATTGTGGGCCAAGTATTGAGAAATATAAATAGGGGAAAAAATCTGAATTTCTCCCCCACACACACTCAGTCGTTGCCTGATAGAAGAAGAGAGTAAAAGAGCTTGGATCCTCCACATTCTCTCTACGATCTACGGAGATCGAGTGCTCGGATTCACTCGGGCCAAGAACAAAGGTTGCTTTCCTCGCCAAGGGCTATGCGACCACACCAAAAATGATGAATTTTTATCAAAGATCAAGGTACAAAATTTTTGGAAGCATGGGATTTGGGTTAGAAGCGGGTTCTTGGGACTTCCTACGGTCGTTCCTTACACTTCAATAGGTAGGGTTCCTTCCTACTTGGATTTATTTTACAACCTAGGGTGTTTTGTGTAATGGGTAGGTTGATAGAGATATATATCACTTGCCTATGGATGTGGAGTTGATGGAAATAATTGATTTGGTGAATTAGGTATGGGAAATTGACCTAATTTGAATTAAATTCCTAGCTTAGAATTGGTATGTGGTAATTACTTGTGTAATTCCATGGAACATGATATTATGTGGGCATGCTATGTGTTTTAATTATGCCTTCATGAAAAAGTGTGTTGTTGGGATATATATGAGGAAATAACATGTTTGAGAATTATTGTTGGAAATGAAATGTTGACGTATGCTCATTGATATATCGACATTGTGATGAAATTGGTGATAAATTGCATGACATATGTATACATGTGGTTAAAGTTGCTCGTATAGCATTCATTATATGTAGGCATGACATTGAGATAACAATGATGCATTATATTGCATTTGCGCGGGAGCATCACATCTTTGGGCTTGAGACATGGGTGTGGGTATGGGTGAGTGCATGGGTTGGTCAAACATCAAACTTGGTGGTTGACGAGTGGGCTCGAAAAAGTTGGATTGAATATCCTGCTGAATCGCACGGTTGCATGAAAAGAATTGGGTCGGAGTTAGCAAAAAGGGCTAGACTATCCCTTGGGTAAGAGAGGGCTAGACTATCCCTCGCGTAAGAGGCCCGGTGTTCGGATACGCACTTTCATTGGTATAAAAGCCCATAAAGTGTGTCAGTATACGTAAAATCATTGATGGAAGTCCATGAATTTCGTGTTAGTTGGGTGACCGTTGACATAAGTCCATAAATACCCACCCCAAGAAAGACCCAAAGATTTTAAATAGTCATTGGGTGTGTAACACAAATGGCGGGGGCTTAGAAAGCCCAGTTTTGCTACTCACTACATAGCATGGGGTGAAGGTAAACGGCCGAAGCTAGAAAAGCTTGATTTTATAAACATTGGCATTGCATGTGTTGTGGAGCCGGAAATGGCTCAGGTAAATTGCATGAATGTGTATCATTTTATTTTATGGTATGACATGTTAGATTCTAACTTTGATTTGCTTAAATTTTGGATGGAATGATTGTTCTTGGAAAATGTTGCATGTGAACATTGCTTATGCACTTAGATTAGGGAGTAGCCTCTGTAGGAAATACTCTACTGGGCATAGCTCACCCTATACAGGAAGACATTTTAGGTGCGGGGTACATTCCGGTGGATGACACTCATTCGGGGCTTCGAGGGTGAAGAAGAGTTGATTGTGGCTTTTGAAATCAAGTTTTGTAAAACTTTTGTTAAAATTCCATTCTGAAGTGTAATCGTATGGATTTGTTGTAATAGGACTTGTATATATATTAGATTTTGTGGAAAACATTGTTAAACATATTTTAGAAGGAATTGTGGTGATTTGGATTGAATTGGAAATGAAGAAGGAAGGATTTGCAGAAAAACTGGCAAAACATTCCGGAAGGTTAATGTAAATATTTATCCAGCAGGCAAAACCTTCTGGAAGGTTGAAGAAAACCTTTCGAAAGGTTAATGTAAATTGTTATCCAGTAGGCAAAACCTTCCAAAAGGTTGATGAAAACCTTCAGGAAGAACTTTTTGGTAAGTAAAACCTTTCGGACAGTTTTCAAAAAATCTAAAATTTTAAGAATACATTGTCAACCCTTCGGCCTATGAGTTCTTGGGTTCCAAGGATATAAATGGACTATAATAGAGTATGAATAGTGGTACTTTGCACCATGGTTGGATCCAATGATAAAACAAACACGGGTTTTACGTATGGGTTGAAATCCCAGTAAAGGGACTGTTATTAACATGGAGTCGAGTTGTGTGACTATCACGAGTATTTTTCGTAGGTTGAATGATGGTCAACGGCTAATAAAAGACCCCAATTTTAGGGGCGTCACAGCTTGGTATCAGAGCATACGTATATGAATTACCTAGGGTTTGATGGGCATTGGGTCAAAGACCATTACTTTCATTGTGCATTCATGATTATGTGCTTAAATGCTACGTGCTACATGTTATGTGATATGTGTTATGTGAATGATGTACATGGTAAAATGTATATGAAAAAGTGACACTAGGGTTAGAAAACATAACCTTGGGATTCAAAAAAACAAGGGAACGGGATAGTTCAAGGTGTAAACTTAATCCCTAACTTTGGGATACTAAGTTGTTGGCCTATTTCTATTCTACATATGTGTAGATGGCTAATAGAGGAAGAGGACATCGAGATGGTGGGCAGAACAATAATCAACCACCACCGACTTTTGACCAACAAGCATTTAACGAGACTATGGGCATGATGGCGGCTACTGTCGCACAAGCTAGCGCTATTGCAAATCAAGGAGGCTCAACCAACCTCCAACAGTTTAAGGCACACAAGCCTCCAATTTTTAAGGGAGGGGCGGATCCGATGGTGGCCGACCATTAGTTCTATCAAGTCAACAAAGTCTTAGGGGCAATGGAAATCACCTCGGATGCCACTAAGATAAGACTAGTTGAGTTCCAGCTAGAAGGAGAAGCCCAATTGTGGTGGGCTTGGGTGAACGCCGCCAAGAACTTAGAAACTATGACATGGAAAGAGTTTCGGGAGCTCTTTATGGGCAAGTACTTCCCAACGGCCGTTTATATGCAAAGGCCCGGGAATTCTTAGACTTGAGACAAGGAATAATGACGGTGATGAAGTATGTGGCTAAGTTCACAGAGTTAGCCCGTTTTGCCAATGACTATGTGGCCACGGATATGGCCAAGATGAGGAAGTTTGAGGATGGTCTAAAATTATCCATCTGAGGAAAGATTATGGGCCTCCGCCTACAAGATTTGGATTCAATGGTCGAGATAGCGATGACCATTGAACGAGAGGTGGATGATGCTAGGAACATTCGAGAGGCTAGTGCAAAGAATAGAAAGAAAGAGGGTCAATCCTCTTCTTCTAGTTAGGGAAAGAGGTAGAGAACTTCTACCCCACAAGGGTTTCAGGGACAGGACCGTTATTATCAGGGCCAAGGCCAAGGTCGCTCCTCCCAAGGCGGGGGAAACTTCAGGACAACATATCAAGCAGGTCAGAGAACTTGCTATCATTGCCACCAGTCGAGTCACATGAAGAAGGATTGTCCTCAGAGGCAAGGATCTCAGAGTCATGGGACATCATCTCAGTCCCAATCATTAGTGGGGCATGCACAAACACATGTTATTCCTCCCTACCCCACCATGGGCCAGGGAAGCCAGTTCTAGTTCTAGGGTGCTACTCAGAATCCCACCACAACACGAGTGGGGACTCCGCAATCAAGCCAGATGGGCCAGGGCATGGGTCGAGGCCGAGGATAAGGCATGTTGACCGGGACTTCGGGGGCCCAGGGGCATATCTACGCCATCATACCTCAGACTGAGCCAGTGGACCAGTCGGTCATCTAGGGTACATTTTTACTCTCTCGCTTATGGGCTAGGGTGTTATTTAACTCTGGTGCATTGCATTCATTCATTTCTGCATCATATGTAAGGGATTTAGGCTTAGAAGTTGATACCTTGAAAAAGTCATTGTATGTGAATTCACCCCTAGGAGCTAGGGTGTGTGTTGATCAAATATGTCAAGACTGTGAGTTACAGATCTCGGGGGTCTTATTCACTATGGACCTTAGGGTCATACACATGTTGGAGTTTGATGTGATCCTTGAATTGGATTGGTTGGCCGCACATCGAGTCATCATTGATTGTGATCGTAAGAGAATAACTACTTATATGCCGGAAGGTGTTTGTTTCAAGTTTCAGGAGAAAAAACATGAAGCTCTGCCCCAATCCATGTACGATTCTGGATGGCACGGGTAGTTGATGGGTTGGCTTGCGAGCCTTACCTTGGAGAACGAGGTGAAACAGGAGTTGGGTCTACCTCGGGTTGTGTGTGAGTATGAGAACGTCTTTTAGGATGAATTACTGGGATTACCTCTCTATAGGGATGTAGATTTCAACATTGAGTTGCATCCAGGTATATCTCCTATTTCTATGACTCTGCATAGAATGGTGCCAACTGAGTTGCAAGAACTTAAGGTCTAGTTACAAGAGTTGTTGGACAAGGGGTTTATTAGACCGAGCACTTCACCTTGGGGTACTCTAGTGTTGTTTGCCAAGAAGAAGGATAAGACCCTTTGGTTGTGTATAGATTATCGACAATTGAATCGGGTCACCATTAAGAATAGGTACCCTTTGCCGAGGATTGACGATCTATTTGATCAGTTGAGGGGAGCGCGGGTCTACTCCAAGATAGATTTTTGTACAAGCTACCATCAGTTGAGAATTAGGGAGGCAGATATCCCTAAGACGGCGTTCAGTACACGGTACGAGAATTTTGAGTTCATAGTAATGCCATTTGGGTTGACGAATGCCCCAACGGCATTAATGAATCTCATGCACAAGGTGTTCCAACCCTATTTGGATCAGTTCGTCATGATTTTTGTTGACGACATCTTGATCTACTCCAAGACTAAGGAGGAGCATGAGGTTCACTTAAGGGTCATTCTCCAGACGTTGAGAGATCACTAGTTATTTGCCAAGTTCAACAAGTGTGAATTTTGGCTTACGGAGGTGAAGTTTTTAGGACATGTGGTCTCGGCTTCGGGTATATCAGTGGACCCGGAGAAGGTTGAGGTAGTTATGAACTAGGAGAGGCCAAAGTCAGTCTTTGAGATACGTAATTTCTTGGGATTAGTGAGGTATTATAGGAGGTTCATTGAGGACTTCTCCCGACTAGCCGCACCTATGACCAGGCTGACCCAGAAGGAGGTCAAGTTTCAGTGGGATGGTTCGTGCGAGAAGGCATTCCAAGAATTGAAGAGGAGGCTTACTTCAACTCCTATTTTGATTGTTCTATAGAGATGACAGATGTACATCATGTACTATGATGCCTCCAAGGATGGACTTGGTTGTCTTTTGATGCAGTCCGGGAGGGTGGTGGCTTATGGTTCTCGGCAATTAAAGAATCATGAGAGGAATTATCCCACGCATGACATGGAGTTGGCGGCCATTGTCTTTCCCTTGAAGACTTGGCGCCACTACTTATACGGGGAACAACTTGAGGTATTTTCGGACTACAAAAGTTTGAAGTACATTTTTACACAACGGGACCTTAACATGAGACAACACCAGTGGATGGAGTATCTAGAAGATTATGACTTCATTTTGCACTACCATCCTGGTAAAACAAACGTGGTAGCTGATGCAGTCAGTCGGAAGTCAAGGGGAGTCTTGGCTAGTGTGGCTTCCCGGGAGTGGGAGATGCTTGAGACTGTAAGACAGTTCAAGCTACACTACAGGGATCAAACTCAGGGCATTTTAAGGAGCTTGGTGGCTATGCTTTCCCTACGGAGCAAGGTGATTGAGTCCTAGAGGCAGGACCCCGAATTATTATCCATCAGGGATTGAGTGCAGACGGGTACCGGTGACGAGAGTTGAGCCATTCACTTAGATGACGGCCTTGGGTATAGGGGAAGAGTTGTGGTTCCCTAGTTAGCGGATCTGAAAAAGGAGATCCTTAGGGAGTTCCACTGCTCCCAATTTACAGTGCATCCAGGTGGCATGAAGATGTACCATGATTTTCGTCGCCAGTATTATTGGAGTGGGATGAAAATGTAGGTTGGTGACTTTGTTAGTAGATGCCTCACGTGTCAGCAAGTTAAGGCTGAGCACTAGAGACCAGCGGGGTTACTCCAGTCTTTGGAGGTAGCTGAGTGGAAGTGGGAGCATATCACCTTGAATTTTTTGATCCACTTGCCACAGACGTCGCAGGGACATGATGAGGTGTGGGTTATAGTGGACCGGCTTACAAAGGCAGCACACTTTTTGGCGGTGCGTATGACCTTCCGATTAGAGAAATTCTGTAGATTGTACATACGGGAGATTATCAGGTTACATGGGGTGTCCGTATCTATAGTATCGGATCAGAATCCCAGGTTCACCGCCCACTTTTGAGAGAATTTTCAACGGGCTATGGAGACTCAATTGACGATGAGTACAATATTTCATCCCTAGAAGGACGATCAGTTAGAGAGGACCATCCAAATATTAGAGGACATGCTGCGGGCATGCATCCTAGATCTCAAGGGTAGCTAGGAAGACCACTTACCCTTAGTGAAATTCGCCTACAATATAGTTATCAAGCGAGCAACAGATGACACCCTATGAG
>CAUOFW020001638.1:0-78244 GCA_963454935.2 Ilex paraguariensis | reverse complement strand
TCCATAGGAGGCTGAGCTGATGCATTGTACAGGCTAAGACATGCCTAGCCTGCAACTCTCCTGGCTGCCCCTTCTCTCCTATCCCCATTAATGTCATTGCCTTCAAAGTCTTCCACAAGGGTATATGAATCATGTAAATGTGTAAGGGATGTCAGAGGACAAGTGGGGGAATCAATGGTGGGATCCCCCAATCAAGTGGAGCATGGTTTTTAGGTATTTTAGGTTGTTCAGCAGACAGTACCGGTACTGTGTACCGATACCCTGAACTCCAGAGGCGGAATTGTACCGGTACTACATACTAGTATTGTTTCTGCTATGGACTAGTTTTTGTGGAATCATCATAACTTTACTCCAACTGTCTGACTAAGCTGAAAGTTTGACACTATACAGAAGATATCTAGATCTAGAACTTTCATGTTTTGCACTGTTTCGGATTCGAATCGGATCATGGTCCAAAATGAGTAAAACTGAGGTACTACTAAAAAATGGTGTGGGTGCTGATGCCTATGTTACCAAACACTAGTACCTCCTTGATTTCTTTCACTTTTAACCCTCCAAATCCTCATGTAATGTGTACATCTCTTCACCATACATAGTTTCAAGGTTCTAAAATCCATCATTTATGCTATAATTACCTGCAACATCAAAAATTCAACATTATTGACAACTTTGTCTAACTCTAAGTACTTAAATGCAAAAGTTGAGTTAAAATGCATGTAATGAGGCATTCAAATATGCAATATTATGTTCTCATCATGCACAGAGGCATCCCATTAGGTAGGTGTGTGTGCATGGATTGATCAAATACGACTCTTGGTGAAAGATACATGGGCTTGGGATATTTGGGTCGAGTCTCAACTAAGTCGCATGGGTTGTGTTGAAAATTGGGTCGGGGTTAGTAAGAAGGGCTTGAAGATTCCTCAGGTGCAAGGCCCGGTGATTTGGATACGCACTCCCTTGGTTCATTCCATCAAGTGTGTGGGTGTACGTGGAACCCTTGGTGGAAGTCCATGAATTTCGTGTGGGTTGACTGACCCTTGGTGTAAGTCCATGAATACCCACCCCAAGAAAGACCCTAAATTTATAAATTTCATTTGATGTGTAACATAAATGACAGATTCATACAAATTGGCACAACATATGTTATATGAGCCGATAAGGGCTTGGGTTGATGTGCGTGAGTGAGTCTCATCTCATTTCATGACATACCATTGTAAATTCCAACGTTAAATGCATATTCTTGCTTGGGATGTTGAGGCTTGTTGAATTGTTGCATGTGAACAATTTATATGCATCTAGGTCGGGGAGTAGCCTCTTTAGGAAATACCCTATTGAGCGTGACTCACTATTTATGGGAATACATTTCAGGTGCGGGATTCACATTGAGGGAAGGTGCACCTTTCAAACCTCAAGATTGAAGAAAACCTGACATGTGGCTTTTCAATCATGTTTTTGTAAAACTTTTATGAAATGATGATTTTGACATGTAAATATATGAAATGTTTGTAGTTGAACTCGTATGAAACATGTTTTATGGGAAGAACTTCATTAGACATGTATTTGATGGTTGTGGGATGGATTGGAAGTGATTGAAAATCAAAAATAGGTGAAACAAACAATTCTGGGTAAAACCTACCGGTAGAACGTTGGTAGTTCTGTGGTAGAAAAATTTTAGTAGCCATTTCCTACCGGTAGGTTTGTGCCCACTCCTACCAATAGGTTTTCTCAAAACTTCAAATTTTGAAATACTTTTCTAAGCTCTTGGGCACTTTTTTCTTTTGATCAAAGTTGTTCTAAGTGACAATAAATTAATGTGCAAAGGACCATGGATGGGTGGGTACAAGCCCGATTAAGGGGCTGGTGTTGATATGATGTCAGGTGATGCGACAGTCATGGGTACTTTCGCGAGTTGATGGGAGGTCAACAGTTGATAAAGGACCCCCAGTTTTAGGGGCCTCACACAACAAAAGTATTTGCATGATAAGCTGTAAGTGGCAACCGTATAGAATAATCTAGTCCCTTCTAAAATCTTCTACATTTGGATTCTTCAGTTTTTATCATATCCAATGCAAAATGAGATAATGCTGAGAATTTAGATTCATACTCAGCTTACGGACATCTTCCCTTGTGATAACTCCATGAATTCTTGCTCTTTCTCATACCGGTATAACTATGGAAAATATTGTTCATCAAACACTTACTAAAACATAGCCCAAGTAACCTTTATTGGAGTTATATCCTGAGCTCCTTGTGTCAGGGTGGTCATCAATTGCTTTGTATCCTCCCACCAATGTAAAGCATCATCCATGAGCTTAAAAGTACCAAAACTAGCTCTTTGTTCATCGGTTGGGGCATCAGATCAAAGATACGCATCATAGCTTTATTCAAGTTTTCTGCCTCAGCTGGGTTTATTAACCTTGCAAAACTTGGTTGCCCAAGTTTCTTAAAATGCTCGAATAAGGAAATGTGGGACTTTGTGGTTTCAACCTGTGCTAATTCCCATTCGAGATTTCTATTCTCTTTGACACTTGCATCAGATTGTTCCTCCGTACCATGAGATCCACTATAGACCTCTTGATTTGATCGAACTGACCCCTCAATTGAATCTAATGCATCAGAGTCTACCTCCTCAAAGTAGTAATTTGGTTCCATCGCTCTATTTCTGAATTCAAATCCGGTTACACAAAATAATATGCACATGCATATATGTACCATGCGATCACTAGACATCTTAGAACACGACAAAAAACTCCTACCCACTATATCGACTCACAAATATACTTTATGCGGTCCACTACTAACACTAGACTTTGAAATGTCTACAGAATCTATAGACACTAGCTTTGATACCAAAAATTATCACATCCCATCTCGAGAGACCCTCTTTGCGTTTTCTAGAGATGAAAGCGTAACTCAACACGTGGCGATACCTGTGTTTGTTATGCAATAAAGACATTCAAAAATCAATAATGCCACAATCAAAATAGGAAATTATATAATAGAGTATACAACGGTATCGTTTGTACCAAAATAAAGTATTAGGGATCCCATTCCTTTAAAACAAGCAACAGGGAAAAACAACACTCCTGTACAATATATACACAAACTAGATTACTTAGTTTTCCCCCATCTATACCATGCTAGCCTAGTAGTGGACCTCACTCTAGACTTCAGCATCCTAAAACCAATAATTTTCTTGAGTTTTGTTCTCAATGAAAATGCAAGAAAACATGTGTTGGCTAATCCAAGAGGTCATTCCAACGGGAATCCCAACTCAACTCGAAACCTTCCTCCAATGGTGCATAGATGAACGATTGATTCGTGGGAAGATAGGGACGAGATGGTGAGGATCCAAGCATAAATCATGTCAAACTGTGCCTACGGAATATCAAAGACTCACAACCACATCCACTCTCAACCCAGTCAAACCGAACCATCGTACACCAAGAGGAGGAAAGAAAATGAGTTGAAATGGCATGTCCAAGAGGAGGTCTCCCTTGGATTAGCTAACTTAAAATCTAGCTACTCATAAAAGCAAGAAGGAAATGCATAATGTAAAGAGACATAATATTGAAATGAAGATTAGAACTCAACTTAATTCAAGAAAACTTAAACTAAGAGGAAAATATGCAATACCCATTTTAAGAAAAACTTGAAGGAAAAAACTCATATAACAATGGTAGATTCTAAGTTACACAACTAAACTTGCAATGAACTTGAAATAGCTAAGATTAAAGTGCAAGAAATATAAGCTTACAAGATATTTAAAGCTTACTACAACTGAAATGGAAAGGAAAATGTAAAAACATAAATTCCTATTACACTATTCATCTTCTTCTTCCTTGGATTTTCTAAGCTTAGGTAGCCACCCTTCAATGCTTGGTGAATGCTGAGTATATGGAGGGTGAGAGCTCTGCATTTTTCGTCCATGAGGGTCCCCCTAGGTGTGTGATAAGCCTCCCATCCATAGGAGGTTGAGTTGATGCATTGCATAGGCCAAGACAAGCCTAGCCTGCAACTCTTCTGGCTTCTCCCTTCTCTCTCATCCCCATTAATGCCATTGCCTTTAAAGTCTTCCACAAAGGATGTAGGAATCATGTAATTGTGTGAGGATGTCAGGGAACAAGTGGGGGAATCAATGGTGGGACCCCCAAGCAAGTGGATCATGATTTGCAGGTGTTTTAGGCTATTCAACAGACAGTACCGGCACTGTGTACTAGTACCCCGAACTCCAGAGGCAGAACAGTACCGGTACTACATGCCGGTACTGTTTTTCCTACATACCAGTTTTTGAAGAATCATCATAACGTTTGACCCAACCTTTGGATTGAGCTGCACTTTTGACACTATGCAGAAGACATCCACACCTACAACTTTCATGTTTTGCACCTTTTCAGATTCAAAGCGGATCATGGTGAACGAGGTAAACTGAGGTACTACTACAAAATGGTGTGGGTGATGATGCCTATGTTACCAAACACCAATACCTCCTTGATTTCTTTCACTTTTAAGCCTCCAAATCCTCATGTAATGTGTCCATCTCTTCACCACACATCCACACATACTTGCAAGGTTCTAAAATCCATCATTTATGTTATAATTACCTGCAACATCGAAAATTCAACATTATTGACAACGTTGGCTAACTTTAAGTACTTAAATGCAAAAGTTGAGTTAAAATGCATGTAATGAGGCCTTCAAATATGCAATATTATGTTCTCATCATGCATTAAGGCATCCCATTAAGAGGGTGTGTGTGCAGGGATTAATCAAATACCACTCTTGGCGAAAGATACATGGGCTTGGGATATTTGGGCCGAGTCTCAACTGAGTTGTTTGGGTTGTGTTGAAAATTGGGTAGGGGTTGGCAAGAAGGCTTGAAGATCTTTCAGGTGCAAGGTCCGGTGATTGGGATACGCACTCCCTTGGTTTATTCCATTAAGTGTGTGGGTGTACATGGAACCCTTGGTGGAAGTCCATGAATTCCGTGTGGGTTGGGTGACCCTTGGTGTAAGTCCATAAATACCCACCCCAAGAAAGACTTTAAATTTATAATGTCATTCGATGTGTAACATAAATGACAGATTCAAAAAAATTGGCACAACATATGTTATAGGAGCCGGTAAGGGATCAGGTTGATGTGCGTGAGTGAGTCTCATCTCATTTCATGACATAGCATTGTAAATTCCAACGTTGAATGCATATTCTTGCATGAGATATAGAGGATTGTTGAATTGTTGCATGTGAACATTTCATATGCATCTATGTCGGGGAGTAGCCTCTTTAGGAGATACCCTATTGAGGAAGACTCACCATTTATGGGAATACATTTCAGGTGCGGGATTCACATCGAGGGACGGTGCACCTTTCAAACCTCAATATTGAAGAAAACCTGACATGTGGCTTTTCAATCATGTTTTTGTAAAACTTTTATGAAATGATGATTTTGACATGCAAATATATGAAATGTTTGTAGTTGAACTCGTATGAAACATGTTTTATGGGAAGAAATTCATTAAACATGTGGTTGATGGTTATGGGATGGATGGGAAGTGATCGAAAATCAAAAATAGGTGAAACAAGCAATTCTGGGCAAAACCTACTGGTAGGTTTTGAGCAAACGTACCGGTAGATGTGTTCCAGTAGGCAAAACCTATCGGTAGAACATTGGTAGTTCTGTGGTAGAAAAATTTTAGTAGCCATTTCCTATCGGTAGGTTTGTGCTCACTCCTACTGATAGGTTTTCTCAAAACTTCAAATTTTGAATACTTTTCTAAGCTCTTGGGCACTTTTTTCTTTTGATCAAAGTTGTTCTAAGTGATAATAAATTAATGTGCAAAGGACCGCAGATGGGTGGGTACAAGCCCGATTAAGGGGTTGGTGTTGATATGATGTCAAGTGATGCGACAGTCACGGGTACTTCCACGAGTTGATGGGTGGTCAACAGTTGATAAAGGACCCCAAGTTTTAGGGGCCTCACACAACAAAAATATTTGCCTGATAAGCTATAAGTGGCAACCGTATAGAATAATCTAGTCCCTTCTAAAATCTTCTACATTTGGATTCTTCAGTTTTTATCATATCCAATGCAAAATGAGATAATGCTGAGAATTTAGATTCATACTCAGGTTACAGAAATCTTCCCTTATGATAATTCCATGAATTCTTGCTCTTTCTCATACCATTATTACTGTGGAAAATATTGTTCATCAAACACTTACTAAAACATAGCCCAAGTAACCTTTATTGGAGTTATATCCTGAGCTCCTTGTGTCAAGGTGGTCATCAATTGCTTTGTATCCTCCCACCAATGTAAAGTATCATCCATGAGCTTAAAAGTAGCAAAACTAGCTCTTTGTTCATCGGTTGGGGCATCAGATCAAAGATACGCATCATAGCTTTATTCAAATTTTCTGCCTCAGCTGGGTTTATTAACCTCGCAAAACTTGGTTGCCCAAGTTTCTTAAAATGCTCGAATAAGGAAATGCGGGACTTTGTCGTTTCAACCTATGCTAATTCCCACTCGAGATTTCTAGTCTCTTTGACACTTGCATCAGATTGTTCCTCCATACCATGAGATCCACTATAGACCTCTTGATTTGATCGAACTGACCCCTCAATTGAATCTAATGCATCAGAGTCTACCTCCTCAAAGTAGTAATTTGGTTCCATCGCTCTATTTCTAAATTCAAATCCGGTTACATAAAATAATATGCACATGCATATATGCACCATGCGATCACTAGACATCTTAGAACACGACAAAAAACTCCTACCCACTATATCGACTCACAAATATACTTTATGCGGTCCACTACTAACACTAGACTTTGAAAATGTCTACAGAATCTATAGACACTAGCTTTGATACCAAAAATTATCACACCCCATCTCGAGAGACCCTCTTTGCGTTTTCTAGAGATAGAAGCTTAACTTTACACGTGGCGATACCTGTGTTTGTTATGCAATAAAGGCATTCAAAAATCAATAATTCCACCTAATGCCACAATTAAAATAGGAAACTATATAACAGAGTACACAACGGTATCGTTTGTACCAAAATAAAATATTAGGGATCCCATTCCTTTAAAACAAACAACTGGAAAAACCAACACTCCTGTGCAATATGTACACAAACTAGATTACTTACTTTTCCCTTATCTCTACCATGTCAGTGCAGTAGTGGACCTCACTCTAGACTTCGGCATCCTAAAACCAATAATTTTCTTGAGTGTACGAAACATCATAATCAAAGGAAATAAAACAAAAATATGGATCAAATATAATTCTACCCAAAAGGTGCTCATAACTCACAAATCACAACCATAGTGAACTCAACCCATTTGAAACTCAAATCATCCTCATATATCAAAATGTGTACATATCCACATAAGCAACAAGTCAAACAATAATATATAAGCAATGTCAGGCTATCTAAAATATTTATGCAATGTCAAGCTATTTCACGACAACTGTGCAGTGTCTAAATCAACAACATGTAAACCATGTCAAGCTATTAACAACTCGACATAGTGGATAATACTCAAATCACAAGCTTTTCATAAAAACACATTTGTTGTAGTTTAAGCAACTCAACTCAAATCAATTTGAAAAAATTGATTTCTCACATACAAGAGAATAAATTTGATATATCATATACTTTTATTTTCAAGTATTATGAAGCAGTACACTTCACCTTTATCTCTAACAGATACCCCTCCTCGCTTTACAATCAATCCATATGAGCAACAGAGGTAGTAGCCTTCGACCCTAATAATTAGCATATGTGCAAATGCAAGTGAGCATCAACCTAAAATTGCTCAATTGATGCAAATGAATGCATATGAATATATATTTGATGCTCTACTTTGGTTGTATACGATGATCATACTTTGACTTCATTAATCTTTTCAAATTAGTATATCTCGGTCACATTAGGAACTACTTTAATTCACTCTAATATTTTTATAGTATGTAAATAACACCACCATTCATCTAAGTATTTTTTTCAACACTTAAAGGAAACTATTTCAGCTTTTATCTAGCATCAAACATTAATTTATAGCTTGAATTTTAACAATTAGATTTATCCACTTATTTTTTATCTATTGATTTCAGCAACTTAAATTTCAGCCTCATAATTTAAATAATTTAATTTATACTTTCTTAGCATGGTAGTATTTGCACCATTCAATCTAATCAACCAGTCATAAATACTCACATGTAATTAACATTTCACACAAGGCAATCTCGTTTATACTTGATTAACCATGTAATTTTCATAGGAGAGACTGCAGCTCTACTTGCTACACTGACTTTGAGACCAATGCTGGTGGACAGGATTAGAGTGGCACAATTTGATCTCTAGATTGAGAAATTGAAGAAAGAGGTGAAGAGTGGGGTGAAGACTGATTTTATTATTGATACTGATGATGTTTTGTTATTTGGATCTCGATTATTTGTACCACATGATGCAGGGCTAAAAAGAGGGATTATGGAGGAAGCACACAGTTCAACATATGCTATGCATCTCGGTAATATAAAGATGTATCGTGACCTGAGAGAGCATTACTGGTGGCCTGAGATGAAACAAGAGATAGCTGAGTTTGTGGTTCGATGTTTGGTATGACAGCAGGTGAAGGCTAAGCACCAAAGACCAGCCGGGTTATTACAATCTCTACCAATTCTAGAATGGAAATGGGAGCATATTACTATGGATTTTATGAGTAATTTGCCCAATACGCAGAAAGGACATGAGGCTATATGAGTGATAGTTGATAGGTTAACGAAGTCTGCTCATTTTTTAGCTATTAAAATGTCTTATGCTCTTGACAGACTAGCTAGATTATACATTGCTGAGATTGTGAGATTGCGAGATTGCATGGTGTACATGTATTTATTCTCTCTGACAGGGATCCACGCTTTACTTCTAGGTTTTGGCCTAGCTTATAGACTACATTGGGCACTACTTTGAAGTTTAGTACAACATTCCAACCACAAACAGATGGACAGTCAGAGCATACTATCCAGACATTGGAGGACATGCTGAGAGCTTGTGTCATGGACTTTCGAGGTAATTGAGATAATTATTTGCCTCTGATTGAATTTGCTTATAATAGCAGTTACCAGAGTTCAATTGAGATAACACCATATGAAACATTGTATGGCAGGAAGTGTAGGACCCTAGTGTGCTGGAGTGAAATGGATGAGAGGAAGTTATTGTGTCCAGAGATTGTGCAGATGACTGCTAATCAAATTAAAGTTATAGAAGATAAATTACGAAGTGCACAGAGCAAACAAAAAAGTTATGCTGTCAATCGCCGACGTGACTTGGAATTCAAGGTGGGTGATCGAGTGTTTTTATGGGTATCATCTTGGAAATGGGTCATTCGTTTTGGCAGGAAAGGGAAGTTGGCTCCTAGGTATATTGGTTCGTATATCATTGTAGAGCGGATTGGAGCTGTTGCATACCAATTGAAGTTACTAGTAGAGTTGTCCAAGTTGCATGATGTATTCCATGTGTTTATGCTACGGAAGTATATGCCTGACCCATCACATGTGTTGACTTCAGAACCGATGGAATTAGCTGAGGATTTGACTTATATAGAGCAACCGGATCAAATTTTGGGTAGGAAGGAGAAGGTATTACGTACAATGACGCTACCGTTGGTTAAGGTTTTGTGGCATAGTCACTCCGTAGAGGAAGCAACTTGGGAGACTGAGGAGAGTATGCGGGCTCAATATACACATTTGTTTAGTACAGGTAAGTAATTTCGAGGACGAAATTTTTATTAGTGGGAGAGAGTTGTGAGACCCAATCACGCATTGCACATATATTAATATAATTTTGTGGGTTAAATTATAATTATGTAAACTTATTAAAAGGTGAATTAAATTAAATCTTTTATAGTCATGATGTATGTGAGCATACATTGGGTAGGTGGACCCCGTTAGTGATGCATGAGTGAGACCATTTATAGGAATTTCATGTGTAAAAATATTAGTGGGTCGATTTTAAAATTATTTAAAAATTTGGGGGAAGCAAGTGTAATTATTCACCTAACTTTACACATGTTTTTAAAATAAAAAAATGGTGTGCCGTGTTTGTTTGAGTGTGTGTCGTGTGTATGTGTGCTTTATGGGGTAAAGTGTGTGTGTGTGTTTAACATAGAAAACAAGTGTGTGTGTGTCTGATGAAAAACTATTGAAGCCGAGGGCGAGCAGAGCAAAGGAGGAAGACGTCAAGAAAAAAAATAAGTGTGTGTGTCCATTTGAACCGTGAGTAAGGAAGGTATAAGAATTTAAGTTTTGAGTTGTGATTAATTTTTGTATGTATGTATTTGTATATGTGTGGGATGTTTTAGCATGTTTTAATTTAAATACATGAGCTGTCTTATTTTATTTTAATGGGTTGTTTTAATTCAAATTTCATGGGCTGATTTAGTTAATGTCAAATTAGATTTTGTATGGGAGTAATTAAATATAATTAGCATAATTAACGGGCTATTAAAGATAGGTGCCAAATGAGTATTAAAATAAAGATGGGAAAATGTGAAAAAAATGGTTATTTGAAATATTCGGTATGTTTTTGAGGACTAGGTTGAAAACGAAAATTATGGGACTGAAATGAGTGGTTTAAAGGGCCAATTAGGGTCTGTTGTGCATTGATAAATGTGTATGTGAATTTAAGTGTAGCGGTTTTAAATAAAAAGTGCGATAGAAGTGGAAAACGGGTGTCGGTAACTCCGAAAGTCTAATTTCTAAATGTTATTATCACATATGCGAATTTTAATCCAAATGACCTAAAATTTTGCATGTAGCATTTTTAAATAATGCTTGATGTGAGAATGTGACTTTCGAATGCAAATGAATATGATATCCAGTACGAAATGTATGTAATGTTGGAAGTGTAGTTTTTAGGATTCGGGGTCGAAATGTATGGAAATGGGCCCCCGGTCAATGTGTTGACCAACTTAATCCTAATTGTGATGAATGAGATTGATTTTGGGAATTTAGGGAGGAAATGTGATTCCTAGAATAAAAGTGCTAATGCGTGAATAGATAGTGCTGTAACCGAGGTTACCGGGGCACCTTACGGTGCATCATTTGCATGCATTAGTGCATGATTAATTATTAAATGTGATAACCATATTGATATTGTAATTACACATACGTTAGGTGGAACGAGTGAGACAGTTGGTATTAGCACAGGTACGGTGTCACCGAAAGGATCCACTGATAGGATGAGAGGACTGTAAATTTGTACATCTGAGGTGGGTGTATATCTTTATATGTTTTGAAAATGCTATTATCAGATGATAGTAAATGATAGAATTTAATAGTAATTCTTTAAGATTATGTGCTATGTGCTTATGTGATTGGATGATGCTTTGTACTGTGTATTGTGTATTATGTAATGTGGCGCACTGTTTGAGACAAGGACGTCGATGCCTGGTCACTAGGCGTGCAGTGATGTGCTAGCACTATGGTGTTCCCAGGGGGTTCAGGAGACAAGGATCTATGTGGGATTGATTACCTAATGAGGGGTAGTGTGGATGTGATGTGGCTTGTGAATTCTTTGGAATTGGATTGATGTTGTTATTTGATACATGTATCTACTTCGGTGTATTACTATAATTTTCATTCCATATACTGCATGTATATTCGCTGAACGCGTGGTTTAGCTCACACCCCTATAGTTTCTTCTTTCAGGTATTATAGAGGATGATGCAGATCGGTCCGCTGTTCAGTTGATTGAGTCTTGTGCAACGTTAGTATGATACCACTCAGGTTGAGTGCCGGTTTGACTAACCGTTGGGCTGTGTATTATATTTCTAAGAGATATTTATGACAGGTTAATAGTATATAATTGTAAATAGACTCAGCAAGCATATTGTGATGTATGCTATGTGGGTGCGAGATTTTGTATATGTCTATAATTTGGAAAATAAACGATTGGTACAGGTGTTTATATATAGTAGAAGTTATCAGACAAGTTTTACCATCATGCTTAATAACTAAAGTGATGAGTGGTGTTGTTGCACCTGTGGGATTATATCATGTTTGATTAGTCCAGCTTATAATAATTATTCACTAGTGTATGAAAAACCTAGTGGTATCTCATCCTTGGGAGACCGAGATAGGGCGTGACAGGCACATTACACAAATTCAAGTTTAGATTAAGTCACACAAATAGTAACGGATAGTGTTAGATTTCTTACTTTTTTAGTAATGAAGGATAGTATTATAATTCTCATAATATCAAGTTTTGTATAAATAAGAAGTGTGTAGGGCAACGTAACCAATACACCATATTATTCTTATTCTTTCTTTTCACTCTCTTTACTCTCTTTTTTTTCTTCTTCATAAACCCTAATATCAAATTCACTCATTTAACAGCAGTTTTCTCAATAAATGCGAGACAGCTTCTACAAGCTTCTGGTACAGAGACTAATGACCTACTACAAAGCAGAATTTTGTGGGTTTTCAAGTTATTTGAATCTCGAGTTTGCATACGGAAACACGGGAAAAATATATGACTTCCTGATGAATGTCAATGAAACCATGCAAAAGTCCAAATATTATTGATCAATATTGGGCTAAATCACCTTGCAACGAAACCAAGCACCAACTAACACCACAGAATCCAACTTAGTTGATGAATATCTATGAGGTTAATCAAAAGTGTTAGTGGCTTTCTGAAAGTCTTATAATAAGTAATCACAATTGCATAGGTTTTCCCCAATGTCGCTTTGCAATACAAAGACAAAAAAATTATTGACTTCAAGCCTAAGCACAAACGCCGGGAGAAGAATATACATATTTCCAAATTATGTGCGACTAAGGGAAAAAAAACAAGAGTGCTTTCAAAATTATAAGCAATGAATTTTATCATATGACTACTTTTCCACAATGGAATTTCAACATCCACTATGTTTTCACTCGTTTTGCAGCTTAGAGTTATGGTACAATGCTGTTTTAGTCTTACTGGCAGGCTATATGACAAATGCAGAGGTTGCTATATCTGCTTTCTCTATTTGGTAAGGGTTTATTCACTTCCTTGATTCGTTTTGCTTTCTCTATTTTGCTGTATTCTCAAATTGATATTTCTTCCGATAACTTTGCAGCCTCAATATCAGCGGATGGGAATTTATGATAAGCCTTGGCTTCCAAGGTGCTGCATGGTATGCATTGTTTAATAGAATAATTTCTACTCTTCTAGCACTGATCGTGCCACCATTATGTGTCATAACTATCTTTTTTCTTTTCTTTTTCTTTTTTTAATGGTTTGCAGTGTTGCAAATGAATTAGGGAAGGGGAATGCTAAAGCTACAAAATTGTCAATCAAAGTTTCGTTGAGTACTTCAGTCATAATAGGCCTATTCTTCTCGATTGCATGCTTAGTCTTTGGTAATAAAATTGGATACTTGTTTACAACCGATAAGGAAGTGGCAGAGACTGTATCAGACCTTTCCCTCCTCCTTGCTTTCTCAATGTTACTCAATAGTGTTTATCCAGTACTCTCAGGTAAGTAACAACTTTCAGGGTATTGTAATTCTCCTTGTTTTCCAAATTTTATAACCCGAAATATTTTTGTGTTTAGCATGTTTCATTTGAACAATCAATTTCCTACTAACTTCTTAGCCTGCACACACACACATACAGATGTGCACATAGTATCGCAGCATTGCTTCTTTCTTTTTGTATTCTTGTTTTCATTCTTATATTGTTATTTATGTTTTAAAATCTTGTTTGCAGGGGTGGCAATAGGGTCGGGTCTGCAAAATACGGTTGCAATTGTCAATCTTTGTTGCTTTTTTTTGATTGGAATTCCTATTGGAGCTTTGCTCGGATACATGACTAATCTTCAAGTAAAGATGATGCCTCAATTATCTAACTATAGGAATTTTAATCTTAACTTCGGAAATAAAATGGGCACAATTCCTCGCTTGCTACGAGTTTAGGCCTTCAGAGATGATCATTAGTTCTGATGTCGAGCATTGCACCCATCAGTGGTGAGATGGAATTGAAATGCTTAAGTTTAGGAGGAAGGCATTCTATTTTGAAACACCTGATCGTGCAAAGCATACACTCAAAGATTGAAATTTCATTTCGCTTTTATCAAATATTTCGATTTCAGTAGAAAATGAAATTAATCTCTAATGGAAAATTGAAGTTCCTATATTTTGGATTGATTTGGACTGTTATGGGATATTTCAGTCAATGTTTTGAATTATTTCAGCTAATGTTTTGACAGAAAAATTTCAACTTTTTCTCTATATCTTTAGTTCCCCAGAAAATTCTAAAAAATCCCGTTTGTGAGCAAACCAAACTATGCACAAAACGAGTTTTTGATCATCTGATTGCACACTACATTCTTGGGCTTAAACTAACTGTTGCTATGTAATGATAATTAGGTGACATGGAAATTATATGCCTGTCGTTGTATATTTGTCCTAGTTACACTGAAATTTATCTTCATTTCTATATCCGTTTGTAGGGCATATGGATTGGGATGAACTGTGGTGGTAGCCCAGTCGCTTGCTCTTTGGCTTCTGACATGGAGAACTAATTGGGATGAACAGGTACGTTGAAAGACACTAATCTATGGAAACATAATCGAACTAATCATATGTGTTATTTTCCTAAAATGATTGTTATGCACTAGTATATAAGGCTTGCACACTACTGCTGCTGATAAATAAACTTCTTTCATTTTACAGGTGGTCAAAGCTTCGGAACGGCTTGGTAAATTTTACCTTAAATCCTCCGAGGAATCGAACCACAGTTCCATTCATGTTTGAGATCGAAGAACTGGAGGTTGATTAGAAATTTCTATTTCTTGCCACTAATTTTTTTGATTTGTATGACCATGACTATGTCTTGTTTGCTCGTCAATTTTAATAAAGGATCGCTTAAACTATAATTTATTGTCATCATTGTAATTTCATCCCATTATTATGTTTTCATCATTCTATCTTATTTAAGATTCTGAAAATCGGCAACATAACAGTAACGGTGTGCTCCGATCCCCTTACCGTCCCGTATAACGGATGAAATAAATTTCACAATAGTAACCCGTAACGGATACGGGTAAACTCGGCCACCCGAAATTTGATTAAAGTATAGAATCCAAATTTTAGTCCCAAATATCGATTCCATCGAAAAACCAAATCAGCCAAGTTCTCTCATCTTCCTTTACTCAAATACATGGTTTAGATTTAGAAAATCTTTCATATAAAAGCTTAAAAACGCACCTTTGCATACATATTTGGCTTGTTGAGGTGGTTTTCGAAACTTTGATCAAGTTCAAGGGTTTAACTATCGAAAGACTCGAAACTCGAACTGTGACCGCCTAACCGGTGCTCGAATCTGTGCTCTCCTCTGCTCGACGTGTTCGCTGCTTGCTTCAGATGATCGAAGACGAGTCAATCCCCATCTCCAATACGAGTTCCAGACGACTTCTCTCCATCGCTCCTTTTGGGTACACTGGGTGGGGCTCCTCTGCAGTTGGCAGTCAAACAGTAAAGCTTGTTGTTAAGTGGAATGGTGTCGTTCTACTCAAAAACAAAGTACCTAGCAACAAATCCAACGATGTCGTCCAAAGGCAGTCTAAAGGCAGTGGGTTTTCACCAATAACGAAGTCATCCCTCACTCCCTCCTTATGCAAAAACCAAACACACAGTCCTTCCAGGCTCCAACAAAGTTATTTCTCCCGTCCATAGCAAAAATCTTCTTGTTCCACTCAACATCCCGAAAAATTTCTCAGACAATTTTGTGTTTTTGAATTTCACTTTATAATTTTGGTAGAATTTATGTTATATCATATTTATTGCATTAAAATTAATTTTGTTAAATGATCTTTATTGCATCAACATTAATTTTGTTATATCACCATTATCTTTGGTTTTTTGTTATGTTATGTTGGAATTTTTTTATTATAAGCGGTGGAATTTTTATGTTTGAATTTATCACTATAAATTTTTGTATTCTTCGTCCTTCATTAGCTTTAACCTTTCGTGTTTCATTACGTTTATTATTCAACTCTTGAGAATAAGAAGGATAAATAGGATCCAACCATGCAAATAAGCTTCATTCACCAATGCCATTCTTTGACACTACAAACAAAAAATAAAAATGTTAGTATATGTTGGTACCAAAAATCGCAGCAATACATTCTTTATAACTTGGTGTCAAAAATTCCATTAGTTTTTGGAAGGTAAGTTCCATGCTTTTCTATTAGTTGTGTATTGAATAATTAATACAGTTCAAAAATTACTAAATTTATGAGATCTAGGTTAAATAAGACATAACTTAATAACATGTTGACTGATAAAATCTTATTTGTTGTGTATTCAAAAATTTAGGCTTCATTACTATTTCATTAAATTTTCACAGGCAACAAAAACCATTTTCTTGTTAGCTTACATTTGGATTATATAATCACTCATGAGAAAGGTTCAGAATTTATTAAAATTTGAGATAATGATTGTTGGAAGATATACTACTCAAATTACAAACCTTACATTGATGTTAGGACTTCGATTTCTCGAAGATGATTGTGGTCGACAGATTGCTCGAAGACAACTGTGGTTCGAGCAAGAATCGAAACGAGAAAGACAATCGTTCTTGCCTGAGAAGAAGACAAATGAAGGGTTGTCGATTTAGGGGAAAATCGATTGATGAAGGATTTTTGTTTAAGGGTTGGAGACGATGTCGTTATTGGTGAAAACCCACTACCCTTGGACGACATCGTTGGAGTTGTTGCTGGGTTCTTTGTTTTTTAGTGGAACGACATCATTCCACTTAACAACAAACTTTGTTGTTTGACTGCCAACTGCATAGGAGCCCCACCCAGGTATACTCCTTCCACCTTTTTTTTAAAGAATTACATTCAAACCCCGTAAGATTTGTCACTTAATCACTCAAACTCCTTAATATTTGAAATATTACATAGAGGCCCCTTAAAATTGTATGCGCATAACACTTAGACCCTTGTCATCAATATTCGTTAATATATCAATTAATAAATTATATCTAGACCCCCTAAAATTTGTAGGAGTGTAATCCTTAGACCATTCAAGTTTAAAACGTTAGACGAAAAATACTCCAATCAAAGATAGAATATAAAAAACTTTAAATTTTAAAACCAAAATTCATGTTCTATTATGAAATTTATTGAAATAAAATTTAAATTTTAAATTTAAATTTTTTCTTAAAAAATAGTAATTAGTATACAATTATACTATTTATTGAAATTTAATTTGATCGTTTAAACAACCAAATTAAACTACCAAATTACTCCAATTAAAATTAGAATATATTGTGTCCAATGCAGTTTGACCCCTTTTTTATTTTTTAGTTTTGTTTTAATAGATAGTATAGTTGTATACTAATTATGATTTTTATGAAAAAATAGATTTTTATTTTTTATTTTATTTTAATAAATGACACAATAGAACATGAATTTTGATTGTAAAATTCATGTTCTATTATGAATGATTTAGACCCCTTATTTATTTTTTTAGTTTTATTCCAATAGATAATATAATTGTATACTAATTATGATTTTTTTAAAAAAATTTGACTTTTTATTTTTGATTTTATTTCAATAAATGATACAATATATCATGAATTTTGGTTTTAAAATTTAAAATATTTGATATTCTATCTTTAATTAGAATATTTTTGATCTAAGTATAACATTTTAAATTTCAGAGGTCTAAATATTGTATGCTTATAAATTTTAAAGGGTCTGAGTGCAATTTACTAATGGATATATTGACTGACGGACATTTGACAGTAGAGGTCTAAGTTTTACACCCAAACAAATTTTAGGAGGTCTGTGTATAATATTTTAAATGTCAGAGTGTCTGAGTGATTAAGTAACAAACTTTAAGAGATCTGAGTGTGATTCTCCTTTATTTTTTAGGAAGTGGTGGTGTGTGTTTGAATATGGTTGTTGTGCGTTTGAGATATGTTTTTGGTCAAATAAAGGATCTTTCTAATTAAGTAATTTTAATAGAGTTGAGGGTAAATTACACTCACACCCCTTGACATTTATTTTATTACATGGACACTCCCTCTCGTTTCATCAATTACACTGAGACCCCAATGGTTAGACGGAGTTAACTATCTTAATAAAAAGACCATTTTGCCTCTCTATTTAACACAAACTTAAACCCAAACCCTAGGCCCCATCCCTAACCCTAATCTTCACCTCCTCTACACTTAGTAATCTAGTGTATGCTCTCTCTCTCTCTCTCTCGCGGTGAAGAACCAACCTGAAAATCATCAGTCTTCTCTCTCTCTCCCTTATCCCATCTCTGTTTTGTGTGTGTGTGCGTGTATAAATACACACAGACAGAGAGAGAGAGAGAAAAACCCTTGCCTGAAATTGCAGAAAAATCGACAAAAATTGCCAGCAACTCCCCACCACTGCAACACCCTCCAATGGACACCCTCATCCAAAACGTCAACCCACCTAAACAAAGAACATTGGCAGAGGAAAAGGGAAATAAAGAGATTGAAACTATCCAAGCTTAAAAAATACGAGAAATCGAAAGGACAATAGTGATTTTTGGGGTTCGATTTTAACAATGGTGGTTGTTGGGCTGTGTGTGTGATATGGTTGAGGAGGTGGTTGTGGAGATGAAAATGGAGATGGAGGTGGCAGGGTTTTGCTAGATTGTGGTGGTGGCGGTGGTGTGTGTGTTGTGTGGTTGTAGAGATGAAAATGGAGATGGGGGTGGGGGGTTACTCCATCATTGGCAGTGGTGGTGCTCCATATATGTGTGTGAAGAGAGAGAGGAGGTGGTGGTGGTGGTTTCCGTGGTGTGGAGGCGGCGATGGGTGGTGGCTAATGGTGTTAATGGTGCATTTAGGGGTCTGGATTGATAAATAGAATTTATGTAAATATGTTGTATAATAAAGAAAAAATTCTAGTATTTAACTGATTAATTTGATAGATATTTAATTAGAAAAATTTATTTTAAATATGAAATGTAAAATAGAGAAATGATAAAGGAGAGATGAGATAAAATTTTGGGGTAAGAAGAACAAATATTTGAATTTTTAAATTTAATTTTGAAGGGTATTTTTGGTATTTCACAAATTATTATTGATGACATCAACTTTGTTGGTGAACCATTCTAACGTCTATTAGTTGGAGGGGGTGTGGTTGTTATAAGTTTTAAATGCCCAGAGAGTTCTGTGTAATTGTTGAAATGTGAGGAGGTGTCCGTGTAATAAAACCAAATGTCAGGGGGTGTGAGTGTAATTTATCCTAGAGTTTACTAATTATTTTAATGTAGTTTACAAGGGTATCACAACTAACTAATTTTAGTGCAAGCACTAATCATTTTAATGAAAGTTTTGTGGGTCCATAATTCATTAATTATTTTAAATAAAGATTGTTTGGGTCTTATCATTCACTAATTTTATTTGGAGTAGATCTAGAACAGACATGTGGTAGAATAAAATAACTATAAATTAATCTTTTAACCCATTTAATATACTAATTTGTTATTCATATATGACGTAGATTTTTTTTTGATAGAATTGAAAATGCCTCGGCATACCTCTTTTTGAGTCGCATTATAACCAAGGCTCTAATTCTAGTTCTTCTCTAACTGAAAGCGATAATGGTGGTGGTGGTGGTGGTGATGATGATGATTGCTAGTCAAAGTGGATTTTATGGTGATAATCGTGAGGATAGTCTTCCAGTTCAGGATGATACTAGTGGTCATGGTCATGGTCATGGTCATTATTCACCATTTTTGCGTGGATCATGGACTTAGTGTGGTTAGAGTTGATCCAGAAGCTTATGGTCAACAATCACTGCGTGGAAAAAAATCTAGCAGAAATAGGAGAAATTGTATGATTATGAAGATTCCTCGTCTAGTGTTATGTAGAGTTTGAGTGATTTCACCCATGGCGATTCATCATATGGTAGTGGTAATGAAAACTACCACTCATCAGGCTATCCAGTTAAAAATTATAAACCCTACTCCTATGTTTACCCTTCTCAACACTACCCTCCACCTTTACCTCCCCAAGATGATTCTTTAGGGCCTTTTAACCCTAACAAGTATTTAACATTGCATATATATGAAGAGCAACTACTGCAAGATGGAGTTGAATTTCGAACGTTTACTTATTTGTTGCTCGCAGATGGAATGATGATGTTGGAAATAACCAAGATCAATCTCAATCTCAATGTTTGAATCCTTCGCGTTGTTCTTTTTTGTGGTGAGATTGTTGAAATGTAATGCTATTGCTTTCTCTTTTTTATTGTATTGTACAATTCTTAAATCATTTTGGCTCTATCAACATGTTTCATTTAATAAATTGTAACATTTGTCATTGTGCATTTCATTTGTTCAATTTTTGCTAATAGAAAGGTTACTGATGATCTGCATAGTGACTTAAGAAATATTATTTTTATTATCATGTTTATGATACAATAAAATGCACTAAATGGCTATGCACCCATATTTGCATGATTTTAAGTTGAAACATGTAACATGTTCTATGGGAGGTTGTGAGTTAAAAAAAAAAATCACGCATTCGATTTTTGTTACCATTACGTAATGCCCGTTTCACTTCGCGTCTGTTACACCGTTACCGTTACTTTTATGGTGGCTGTTATGATCCTATTGAATCGGATGTGTTAAATTATATTTTATTTTCCCTTGAAATACTTTGTTTTTGCCTCCTCCAATCCGGGCCTAGTGTTTAAATCAACCCTATATAATCATATGCAATACGTAATCTAATATATTGAGATGTCTTTCGCAATAATTAGATCCAAAAACATGTTCTAAATGTGGCAATCAACCATACTTCATTGGAGATCATGTAATTGAATCTCACATAGAAAGCATCGTTCATGATGGCATGGCCATTATAAGAGTCATAATGTGTTCTAGAGCTTAAACTCATTTTGAAGAGAATTCGTATGTGAAGGAATTTGACAATAGTTCAGTATTTTGACTATAACTTTTTACTCTGACATCCAATTGAGGTGATTCATTAGAAAATAGACTTTAAGAGTTACAAAAGTGTGTTTTATGCAAATTTGGTGAATCAGCTTTTAACTAGGTCAAACTCATGTTGGAAGTTTGGGCAGAAAGTTGAGCCTGATCGAATGAAGATCTACCGTTTGAACAAAAGTGCTATCTTACAATCCTAATCAGAGTGAAAGGGAGATACTAGGAGCAAGAGTCGTTTGTCCCTGATCAAGATTCGTCGTTTTGACAAGTTTTTGACTTATAAATATCCTAGGGATTCATTTTAGGATTTTGTGACATTCTTTTCAACCCTAATAAGCACAGGAGAGTCTTTGAGAGAAGAAGAGGAGGAAAAATAATAGATCAAGATAGATCTTGAGGGGATCCACACATAAGAATAACACAAAACATGTTAGGAGCAAGTTTCTTCGGAATCAAGGTATGGTTTTATTTTCTCAATCTTATTCGTTGAGATTAGATCTAATATTATGATTTTTTTTATTCCAACTCATGTATAATAGATGTACAACTGTTTTAAATTCTTTTCAAATACATAATTTGTTTCCTTGAAAAAATACTTGATTTACATCTAAATTGTACGATTTTGGTTTGTAAACCCTAGATCTTATATACAGCCGAGTGGATAATGCTTCTTAGCGATTTCATACATGTTATTGAAGTTTCCTTTATTTTAAGAACTGTGTTATTATTTTGTGGTACACATGGATTTTATTGAAAAATATGATTTAAATCTCTTATATGGGTGAGTGTGATGAACTTAGATACACTCAAACTTATATCTCAAAGTATTTAGATGTGCTTCTTACGTCCAAGAATTCAAAGGTTTTCTATCACTCGTAGTGGAGTATTAGTTCCTTGTAGGGTTCTGTGACGATTCGTATAAAAAAATAAAAATAAAAAATATTATTAATTACTAATACGTCAATTAGGTCATCAATTATGATTCTATATAATTAAGTGTTACAAAATATATATAATAATAATAATAGTAATAATAATAATAATAATTAATTAATTAATTAATCAATTAATTAATTAAAATGAACAAATGACCTTAAATATAGACTCTTCACGTGAAAATGAGTCAAATGACTATGATTTAGGTCAAATTTCGTAATAGTATAATGGATGGATATATCTATAAGTATATATATATATATAGATATGTGTTACATCTAGAGGACAAGTGTCCTATCACATGGGCTGCTAAATTAAAAACGTGCAAGAAGGAAAAAAAACAAAAAAACAAAACATATGACAAACAAATGGACAATTGTCCATGTGATGTAATTGAGAGACATCACACATGACGTTGGAAGTCAAGATTTTGGCTATAAATAGCCTACCTTTGACCATTAGAACAAGGCAACAAAAAAAAAAGAAGAAAAAAAAAGAGAGGGGAAGGAAGAGAGAGGAAAGAAAGAAAATGGTCAAAATTTTGTTGACCTAAGAGTTCATTTCTACAATCAAAATTTTGGGTAAGATTTTTTGAGTTATTATCTAGTAATTTTTAGGTTCAAATCACTTAAATTTAATCCTCGTTAAATATTTTTGCATCAAATTTAAGTATTATTATTTTTCGTTAGTTATTCCAAAAATCATTTAAGTTTAACTAAGTCCTTATTATCTATTTTTATTCTAAAATATTATTTTGATTTTTTGCCACAGTACACAGTACACAGTATCGAGTCAATGTTACGTCAGAAGTAGGGTTTTTTTTTATCTTTTACTGTCACTGATGCATCTCATGCATGTTTGGGGGTTTCATATCAAATCTAATTTAATTATATAATATAATATTATATGGCTTTAATCGTAGGGTCGAACTTGAGTTTTATAAATAAATCATGATCATGCACATGTTATATATTTTTTTTATTTGTATCGAGACCCTAATTATCTTGTGAAATCAAGTTGCATTTAAAATTTTTTTTTTTTGGGTATTTATTTAATGTTTGATTTTCTACTTGCTGTTGGGTCTGAATACAATATGAATCTACTTTATGATTCTAATGAAATTATCACGGATGCACATTATCAATAGTTGAAGGTTAGTAGATGTGTGGTCCTTGCGAGGATTCACAAGATTCCTACTAGTCTTGGGGGTCACTGGTTAGTAATATCAGTCGGCGTTGGTAGCCTATGTTGCATTGCAGAGTTTCCGGTATTGGTATTCCCAGAAAAGCAAGGGCATTGGGTTCCCTAGAGTACAAGGCCCCAAAGTTTTCTCCGGAGGCGGTTCATGCGTGGACTAGAAAATTGACAAATTGATATGATCGATATGTGCTGCATTTTTTTTAATAAATTTAACCTATTCCTGCATTTACTTCTTGTTCAATTATATTACGTATTATTTTAAAACCTTGATAGTCATTGATAAATGTTATCCTACTGGGCTAGTGAGCTCATCCTTATCTAACATTTTTCAAAAATATGAAGCAAAACAGGAGAATAAGCTGGGAGACGGTGGATAGAAACTGCTACTATTATTTCTCTTTATGTTGTGTCAAGAATATTTTAGTTGATTAAGTGGGGATTATGTTACATGTATGTAATTGTATGTTGAATATGTTAATAATAATAGAATGAATGTTATTATGGGTTATGTGCAATTTTATTCCTTAATCGGCCCAATTAATTTTTTTTTTTTTAAAAGAAAAAAAATCGGGACATGACAAAATGGTATCAGAGCCTAGGAATTAGGTCTTACATGAGAATTATAGAAAATAGATTAGTCAGAATAAATAGTTTGTGTTAATTTACTAGTATTGAACATGCTTTGTTATCTATTATGGACAGATTATTTCTATATCTATAAAGCTAACATTTTAATGGCTATAAGTATGACATCGTGGGATGAACTCTACATGGCATATAGTAACATGGGCTCCGAGACAGCTAATGAATACTGAAGTCTTAGGATCAATGTAGAAGCATATAATATGATAGTTTGAGAGATCAAGATGCATCCCATAATTGGCCATTTATGTCGATCACAGAACATAAAAGATTGGTACACCACAGGTTGACCTCGCAGCTAAGGGTGGTCTGTCAAGCGCTAAGTATTGAAAGGAACCACAACTTTTACCAAGAAATTCTGAATGGATTACTAGAACAAGATATTCAGTGGCCACCTGCAGGGGCTGATATGGGGGTAGCCAGTAGAATTCCTAACTTGAATAATAATGAAGGATTTGACCCACAACCAAATGACCCCAATGTAGCCCTTGCAGCCGCACCACTTGAAACAAACCATCGTGCAACTTTGCGGGTTCTGCAAATAGGTCTCCAGGGGAAGAGACATGAAACTTCTTGATCTTTAACTGTATTGTCGGCCTCACTATTCTAGGAATTAGTTTTGTAAATAGTAGTAACTCTTGGAATAGATATATATATAACTGCATGACTAAGAAGTGACTATTCTAGACTTTTGTTTTTCATGTCTATAGTAAGTGGCAAATAGGATCATGATACTCAAAGAATTTCTATGGCAACGTCCCCTACCTTGTGACGCCTCAAAAATCGGGGGCCCTTTGTTAATCTGTTGATCACTCATCAACCTGCGGAATACCCGTAGATACCGTGTAACTCAATATCATGCCGTTATGCCCCATTTACAGAGATCCATAATTTAACAAAATTCGGGCAGAGTCTCCTTTGTACGAGGAGCTCTACCCAAAGCACAACATGTTCAATTATACAACATTGACTATACCGGTTCCATTTATCCATCCTCATATAACAACATGCAATTTTACATTAAAAATAGTCCATATAAGTTTGATTACAATTATTTTTCATAGATTTACATGCCCAAGATCAACTTATTGAATGTTTTACAAAAACATAATTTTTCACAATAGTTTTTCAAAGCGTGAATTAAATACTACAAGTCGGTTTTTCTTCATTCTTGAGGCCCTGAGTGAGAGCATTCCACCGGTGTGTACCCTGCACCCGAAATGTTGTCCCCATAAAGGGTGAGCCACGCTTAATAGGGTAACTCCTAAAGAGACTACTCCCTAACTTAAATGCAGATGAAATGTCACATGCAATTTCAACAAGCCACAAAGCATTCCAATCAAGAATATGCAACTCAATGTTGGAATTCACTATGTCATGCCATGAAATGAGATGTGACTCACTCATGTAACTCAACTTGAGCCATTCACCCACTCCCATAACACGTGTAATGCCAATAATGTGTATGAATCCGTCATTTATGTTGCACTTCAAATGACAATTATAAATCTCGGGTCTTTCTTGGGAAAGATATTCATAGACTTATACCAATGGTCACCCAACCCACACAAAATTCACAGGCTTCTACCAAGGGTTTTGCGTACACCCACACACTTTATGGCTGAACCAAGGGAGTGCATATCCCAGTCACAGGGTCTTGCACCCGAGGGGTCTTCTAACCCTTCTTGCTAACCCCGACCCTATTTTCAATACAAACCATATGACTCAGTCGAACCTTGGCCCAACTATCCCGAGCCCATGAATCATTTTACCAAGAATGGTGTTTGATCAATCCATGCAACCACACCCACACTCATGTCAACGCCCAAGAATGCGATGTCTCTGTGCATATGCAATGTAACGTACGATTGCAATTTCAATATTATGTCCAAAATGCTATAAATGTCATATGAACAATTTCAACCACATTTCAACATACACCATAGTTAATTATATCATAAGCCTATAATTTTCATAAATCCTCATCATTTCAATATATCATGAGCATGTATCAATATTTACATTTAACAACAATTTTTTTCAAGCATGTTATCACATAATCTCATGCAATTAACACACTTTATTTCACATAGACATTTTTTCAAACAACTTCAAGGCACCAAATCATCTAATTACATAAAATGCCCAAATTTATCACATAACTCAACAAAAAATTAGACTAAGTGATTTTCACATATCCAATTATCAAAACTTCCAAGAAATCACAAACTAACAATTTCTAATTATCAATTCATGCTAGAATTGGGTTTACCCATTTTCATTAAACCAACTACAATAGACAAGTTTTAAAATACACATAATAGCCCACCCATTTCATATATTCAACCTAGATTGGAAATAAACCTAATTAGGATGAAAACCTACCTCTTGAAGCGTAATACAGTCGTAGAAGGCTCTAAGAACACAACCCAAGCTCTAATCCAAGCTTTCTCCAAAATCTTGTTTTTGAAACTTTGGTGAAATATTTCCTTTTTGGTATATAGGCGTAGCCCTCGTCGCGTAGATCGACTTTAACTCTCGGTCCAAAGGATTTTGACCAACGAAACTCCGTAGATCATAGACAGAAGCCTTGAAATCTCTCTTTTTTCTCTCATTTTCCTCTCTTCTTCTTCACACATTAAACCCACTGGAATTCAGCAAAGAGTTGTGTCTAAAAATCAGATTTTTTGTTCCTATTTATGCCCTTTAAAGGTTGGTCCACATCGCGCCACGCGTTTCCTATTCCCGAGTCCGTTTTCACTCTGAAACGATTAAATTTCGTTCTGGTTTAAGTTTAAGATATTTTTATATGAACTTTCTTTACATTATAATAAAATTTTAGAAATTTTATTTTTTGGGTCGTTTTTGAGGTCAATCGACACCCGGTCGTCTCGAAAAATGTAAAAAATTTGACTATCTCAAAATTCAACGAAAATTCTTTGGATAACTAGATTCGCGAGACGAATTTAACAGTGAGGTCCATTTTATCATCCAAGCTCTAGAAAAAAATGGGTTTTCAACTCGCACCGAAGTGGCAATTTACTATTTTGCCATTTTTTACCTCGAATCTTACATGCCCTCCAGGGAAGTGTAGAGTCATTTGATGCAGAGAGGTGGCTTCGACAAGTAAAAAAGGTAATGGATGACATGGATATTTTCACAGAGTTACTAGTTACCTTAACCTCTATTTTTTTAAGGGTGAAGTTGACAACTAGTGAGATACAGTCAAAAGAATGAGGGATGTAGACCAACTGATGTGGACCATATTCAAAAGAGTGTTAAATGATAAATATTTTCCAAAGTTTGTCAGGGATAAAATGTTCTCTAACTTCCTAGAGTTGCAACAACGCAATCTGATAGTCATGTAGTATGAGTCCAAATTTGCTAAACTCTCTCGCTTTGTCACGGAATTAGTTTCTACTGATGCAAATAAGGCCAAGCGATTTGAACAAGGTCTAAGCCTTCTATGCAAGGGTGCCTCATAGCTCATCGACTGAGGAACTATAAGAAATTGGTGGAAAGAGCTATGCTAGTAGAAAAAGACCTGAAGGATACCCAAAATATTAGAAGTCGTCAGCAATGCAGAGGAAGTCAGATGAGAAATAATGGCAATGGTAATCACCAATGAATGCCCCCATATCGACAGCCAGAGCATGGTACCTATGGAAAGAGGAGTGTGAATTAGGGACAAAATTCTAGAAATTGGAACAAAACATCCAATGATACAAAACGAAATTTTGGGTGTAGGCAAACAGGGCATTATAAAAATCAGTGTCCCTTTACGTCTTCTCAAGGGTTGGCCAATTAAGGCTCTTATTAGCCCTTCAGTTAATCTCGTCTGCCACAACGCTCTTACCCTACTCAGGCGGCATGATCGACAACTCAAGTAGGACCTTCGTAGTCATTTACAAATCAGGCACAATAGAAAAAGCCAAGAAGTAGAACAACAGTTACCGTAGGCCAACTCCGGATCTATGAAATGATGATACTAGATAATAATGCCTCTAACGAAGTGATTGAAGGTATCGTTCTTATTTATAATTCTTGGGCACGTATTTTGTTTGATCCAGAGGCAACCTATTATTTTATTCACACTTCATATGTTGTTGCATTAGGGTTAGAATTTGAATCTTTGGGTCGCACATTGTGTATAAACTTACCTACGAAGGATTGCTTGGAAACAACTAGGGTATGTAAAAATTACGAATTCAAGAGCACGAGTTGATTGTGGACTTAGTTGACTTAGAAATAATTGGATATGACATAATTTTTGGAATGGACCTATTGTCTTCCTATCATACTATCATGGATTTCCATAATGAGAAAATCAAATTCCATACCTCGAGAGATGTAGAGTTCGAATTTGTGGGTGAACATCTATTTTCGTGTCTGTTCCCTATAAGGAACATAAATATTTTGGAGTTCTTGCCAATTTAATTGGGGAAAAACTGGGTGAGACCTCACCTGATATCATCTAGGTAGTGTGTGACTTTCTAGACATATTTCCTGAGGAACTACTTGGACTATCCCCACAAAGAGATAGAATTTACTATTAAGGTATACGCTGGTACAGAACCAATATCTATTGCCCCTTACCATTGGCATCATTAGAATTGAAGGAAATAAGAAAACAGGTGGATGAACTTCTTTCTATTGGATTTATTCGACCAAGCACGTCACCTTGGGGTGCTTCTGTACTCTTTGTAAAAAAATATGATAACACGCTGAGACTCTGTATTGACTATTGGAAACAAAATTGGGTGACGATAAAGAACAAGTATCCTCACCTCGTATTAATGACCTATTTGATCAACTCAGAGGATCTCGTTACTATTCCAAAATTGATCTTCAAACTAGATACCATCAATTGAGAATCAGAGAGGAGGATATACCCAAAATAAATTTTCTTACTCGATATGGACAATTTGAACTCTTGGTGATGCCCTTTGGACTTACAAACGCACTTGCAGCTTTCATGGACATGATGCACCAGGTATTCAGGCCTTATCTTGATTAGTTTGTAATCCTCTTCATAGATGATATTCTCATTTATTCAAAGTCACAGGAGGAACATGTACAACATCTTTGCACAGTGCTACAAACATTAAGGAAACATAAGTTGTATGTCAAAAAAAGTAAGTGTGAGTTTTGGATGAAGGAAGTCAAATTTCTTGGGCATGTAGTATCCAAAGAAGGAGTGACAGTGGATCCAAAGGTTGAGGATGTAATGACTTGGGATCAACCTAAGAATGCAACGGAAGTTCAGAGTTTTCTGGGATTGGCAAGGTACTATCGAAGGTTTGTGGAAGAATTTTCTAGAATAGCTATGCCCATGACCCGACTCACCCAAAAAGGAGAAAATTTGAGTGGACTAAAGTGAACAAACATTTAACTTCTTAAAGGAGAAGTTGACCACAACTCCTTACTATACCAGAAAGTGGTATCGGGTATGATGATTATACGAATGCATCATTACAAGGACTTGGATGTGTATTAATGCAAAATAGCAAGGTGGTTGTTTATGGATCAAGACAACTAAAAGTTCATGAATAAAACTATTCCACACACGATTTAGAATTGACATATGTTTTCTTTGATCTAAAGTTATGACATTGTTATCCATATGGGAAAAATTTTCAAATTTACTCGGATTACAAAAGTCTCAAGTATATATTTATTCAAAAAGACTTGAATCTCTGACAACGACGCTAGATAGAGGATTACGACTTCACATTGAAATACCATCCGAAAAAAGCTAACGTGGTGGCTAATACATTGAGTAGAAAATTCCGAAGTATAGCGGTCAACATGATGAAGGACAAATGGTGATTGATGGAGGCACCAGAGGTTTATGAAATTTGGATGAGTGAAAAAGAAGGTCAACCACGTTTGTTTAATCTCATTGCTCAACCTATTTTTCGATAGAAAGTAGTTGAATTACAACGTTTGGATTCTCACCTAGAATCCATCCACACCCAATTGGAGGATGGGAACGCTCTTAAGAATTGGTGGTTACGAAAAGGTGAACTGTTATATCAAGGAAGGTTGTGTGTACCTGATAATGCTCAGTTGAAAGAAAAGATACTTAGAGAATATCATCACTCTAAATTTTTCATACATCCTGGCAGCACAAAAATGTTTCAAGACATGAAACGTCAAAATTGGTGGAAAAGAATGAAGAAAGATGTGGCTAATTTTATAGCTTGATGTGCTGTATGTCAACAAGTAGAAATAGAGCATCAGAAACCTAGTGAGTTGTTACAATCCTTACCTATTCCAGATTGAAAATGAGATCATATCACTGTGGATTTTGTGATTGGATTGCCTATAACTACAAAAGGATACAATGCAGTATGGGTTATAGTGAATCGACTTACCAATTCGACTTATTTCTTAGTCATGAAGAATATTGATACTCTAGCTATATTAAGTCAACTTTATATACGGGAGATTGTAAGATTACATGGGGTACCATTATCTATCGTGTCAGATTAATTTTCTTATTTTATGGCTCAATTTTGGCGAAGTTTACAAAAAGCCATGGAAACTGAATTGCATTTCAATGCTGCCTACCATCCTCAAACAGATGGTCAATCTGAAAGGGTGATCTAGATATTGAAAGATATGTTATGAGTTTACGCTCTAGATTTCAAAGGTAGTTGAAGTGAACATCTTCCACTGGTGGAATTTGTTTGCAATAATAGCTATCAAAGCAGTATTAGCATGGCTTCGTATAAGGCTTTGTACAGATGACCATATAGATCACCTCTATGTTGGGCTGAGGCCGGTGAGAGCATTTTATTTGGTCTAGAAATTGTCAAAGAAACCATTGAAAAGATCCAAGTAGTTCGGGATTGGCTACGCACGGCTCAAAGACTACAAAAGAGCTATACAGATCAATGGAGGAGACCCTTGCAATTTCAAGTGAATGATTATGTATTCTTGAAGGTATCCCCTAGGAAAAGAATATATAGATTTGGAAAAAAAATGTAAGTTGGCTCCCAGATACATTGGACCTTTCAAGGTAATACAACGTATTGGAAATGTGGCATATCAGCTTACCTTGCCAACTCAGTTGTCAAGAATACATGATGTGTTTCACGTATCCATGTTAAGGAAATGTGAGTTAGATGTGTCTCACATTATTGACTGGAAGAATGTCCAAATTCAAGAAAATGGAACGTACAAAGAACGACCTGTGCAAGTTCTCGATACGAAGGAGCAAGTATTACGTAACAAGGTTATATCGCTCGTAAAAGTGTTATGACAACATCATGATATTGAAGGAGTCATGCGGGTACTGGAAGTAGATATGCGTACAAGATATCCCTACCTTTTTAACTTTCAAGAGTATCGAATTCGGGGACGAAATTCTTTTTAAGAGGGGTAGATTGTGACAACCCATATAAAAAAATAAAAAACAGGTATTATTAATTACTAACATGCCAATTAGGTCATCAATTATGATTCTATATAATTAAGTGTTATAAATATATAATAATAATAATAATAATAATAATAATAATAAATTAGTTAATTAATTAATTAATTAATTAAAATGAACACATAGACCTTAAATATAGACTCTTCACGTTAAAACGAGACAAATGACTATGATTTAGATCAAATTGCGTAATAGTATAATAGATAGATATATCTGTAAGTATATATATGTGTGTTACTTCTAGAAGACAAGTGTCCTATCACATGGGCTGCTAAATTAAAAACGTGCAAGAAGGAAACAAAAAATAAAACATATAGCAAACAAATGAACAACTGTGCATGTGGTGTAATTGAGAGACATCACCCATGATGTTGGAAGCCAAGATTTTGGCTATAAATAGCCTGCATTTGGCCATTCGAACAAGGCAGCAAAAAAAAGAAGAAAAAGAGAGAGAGGGGAAGGAAGAGAGAGGAAAGAAAGAAACATGTCATAATTTTTTTGATTAAGAGTTCGTTTCTACGATCAAAATTTTGGGTAAGATTTTTTGAGTTATTATCTTGTAATTTTATAGGTTCAAATCACTTAAATTTGATCATCGTTAAATATTTTTGGATCAAATTTAAGTATCATTATTTTTCGTTAGTTATTCCAAAAATCATTTTAGTTTAACTAAGTCCTTATTATCTATTTTTATTCTAAAATATTTTTTCAATTGTTTTACCACAGTACACGATATCAAGTCAAGGATACGTCAAAGGTAAGATTTTTTGTCTTTTACTGTCATTGATGCATCTCATGCATTTTTGGGGACTTCATATCAAATCTATTTTAATTATATAATATAATATTATATTGCTTTAATCATAGGGTTGAACTTGAGTTTTATAAATAAATCGTGATGATGTACATGTTATATATATATATGTATATATATATATATATATTATTTTTATTTTTTTTTATATTGAGACCATAATTATCTTGTGAAATCAAGTTGCACATAAAATGTCTTTTTTTTGGAGTATTTATTTAGTGTTTGATATTCTACTTCTTGTTGGGTTTGAATACAATATGACTCTACTTTATGATTCTGATGAAATTGTTGTGGATGCACATTATCGATGGTTGAAGGTTAGTAGACACATGGTCCTTGCGAAGATTCACAAGATTCCTACTTGTCATTGGGTTCATTTGTTAGTAATATCGGTTGCTGTTGGTAGCATATGTGGCACCACAAAATTCCCAGTATTAGTGTTCTCAAAAAGCAAGAAGGGCATTGGATTCCCAAGGGTGTAAGACCCCAAAGTTTTCTCCGGAGACAGTTCAAACGTGAACCATAAAATTGATGAATTGATATGATCGATATGTGCATTTTTTTATAATTAATTTGATCTATTCTTGCATTTACTTGTTGTTCAATTATATTATATACTATTTTAAAACCTTAATAGTCATTGATAAACATTATCCTACTAGGCTAGTGCGCTCATCCCTATCTAATATTTTTTAGAAATATGAAGCTAGACAGGAGAATAAGCTAAGAGACGTTGGATAGAGACTGCTACTATTATTTATCTTTATGTTGTGTCAATAATATTTTTGTTGCTCAAGTGGGGATTATGTTATCTATATGTAACCGTACGCTGAATATGTTAATAATAATAGAATGATTGTTATTATCAGTTATGTGCGGTTTTATTCCTTAATCACTCCTAGTTATTTTTAAAAAAGAAAAAAATCAGGATGTGACAGGTTCTAATCCACTATTCATTCATAAGAATCGAAGCTGAAGATTAGTATATTATTCCTGAAAAGATTTCCTTAAATACTGATAGGTCAGTATATGCACTCTCTAAAATTTTGTGGTCCTGCAAGGATTGATTAGAAGGTAGAGTTTTTGTGAATCAGATATATTCGATGCGTGAATTCTTGCTAATCACCCTGCGTACATAAGATGTTTTTGTTATAAGTTGTTGCTTCTTGAATGAATTTATTCTAATCATGGATTTTCTATTTATGTATCAAAATTTGAGATCGTTACAGTATCACATGTTTTACTTCAAAAACTATATGTGTTATTTTGTAAATTGAGACCTACTTGTTTTATTTATTTTTAAACCTTGTTTAGGTTTGAGAAAGTCTCTCTGCTGAGTTATTTTTGTTCACCCTTTCTTTTAACAATTTTTTTATATTTTAATATTGAGGAGGATACAAACTCATGTGATAACACAGATTGGGAAGTGGAAGTGGAAGTGGACTCGGATTTTTTAGGTTTAGAGACTTGTTTACCAGTTTTAGTCTTATGGTTTTGATGATTCAATAATGTTTATGAATACTAGTTAGTTTGAAGAGAAATACTTGCTTTTATTTAAGCTTTTGTGGATGTAAGTTTTTAATGGTTGATTTATGTTTGAGGGTTTTTGGTTTAGATGATATTGAGCAATGTTGCTTTAATTTATTTTATGGTGTTTTTAGTTATGTTTTCATGATTTTAAAGGTTATTAATTAGATCACGTCTATTTATGAATTTGGGGCGTGACATTATCTTCTCCATCTTTGTCTCTTCTCCCAACTCTCTCTCTCTCTCTCTCTCTCTCTCTCTCTCTCATCTTTCTCTCTAATGTTCTTAGTGATTTGCCATGAATTGTGCATGTTTATTTGTGAGTCATTTGGCTAATTGCATAGGGTAAGGTAGTTAAGTATGCATAATTAGTTTAGTTTTTGGATTTTACCTCTCTTTTGTTGTGTTTTCCCATTTTGTAGGTAAATTGGTTGACTTGAAGACTTCAGTGGGCGAATGCGTGAATGGGAGAAGATTTGGAGTAATCTGAAAAGGATTGAATTGCCTCGCATGCGAATGGTTAACAAAGCGCATCCAGATGCCATGTACAGTAGATGCAAGAAAAAGTCGTTCATCTGATTAGTCCAAAACACACTTCCGGATGCTATAGACATATTGGCCAAGAACGAGTCTTTAACTCTTTTTGGGTTTTTGGCTGCCTAATCCCTATATAAAAACTCTTGTAAACCATAATTGGGGTATCTTGCTTATAGCCTCTCCTCTCTAGTTTTTCTTTTGTTCTTCTCATGGATTGATAAATCCTCAACTAAAGATAGGGATGATTATTCTAACGAAGCACGGTATTTATTTTTGATATATTGTTCTTTGGTGTATGATTTTTCTTATTAATTGATTCTTGTCTTTTAATAATGTTTTCGCTTAATAAAATCTCTTAATTTGTTGTGTCATGTATATCGAATATTTTAGATTCATTGGGAGTTAAATAAGTGATTTTGCATGTTTGAATTAATTAACTAGAATTTTTATAAAAATTAATAATTTCTCGTTTGTGATAAACATATGTTTTTTTTGTTAGAGAACTTGATTCATTGTCGACTCCGGGTATGATGAATTCTTGTGATTTAAAATTGGATACTTAGATTTATTCAAATAATTTATCAATTATATTTTTGGATATGTTTTCAATATTATCACCGCTACATATTTCTATTAAGATTACTTTTCAGTTGATTCATAATTGAGTTTAAAAATTGGATTATAAATAAATACTGAGTGGAGTTGGTAGGGGATCCCGATGCTTTAGTATTCCTAATTACTATTTCAAACCCTAAATTATTGGTTTCTTAATTCACATCTCTCAAACTATTCTCAAAAGCAATTTTTACTTTTAATTTCTTTGTGTTCTAAGTTATTAATCAATTCTTTGAGGTACGATCTCGGACTTCTGCATTTTATTACTTCACGATAACTAACACTTAGATGATATATTATTAAAGTTGTAGCACTTAGTATGGATCAAAATCACTTTTTTTGTCAATATTTCCATCAAGATGCAAATTTAAAATACCATTTCGTCGTAAATGTGAGTGAAATATCAAAAAGCACAACCCAAATAGGAGCAAGAATCGAAGGACAAGCAAAAGGCAAAGACAACGTCATTATACATCTTCCTCACAGACAAAATTCTATGACGAACTCACTATCCAGCTTACTTGATGTAACATCCCACTTCTTGTGGTTGACGAATTTATGAGGATGAACTCCATGACAGATTTGTTGCAATAGATGATGTTATCACACCCTCATGCCTATATCTATCTATCTATGTTCCTGTTCGATGTAATTTTTTCTTATGAGTTTTTAAAGAATAAAATAGTAAAAAAGTCTAGTGTCATTGCGATACAACTTTGATGTTGTGTTTGAGATAAGTTTTATTAGATTATTTTTTGTGACGATAAAATTGTTGTGATGGTGTGTGTGACAGTGAAATAAGTTGTTTCACTATCCAATATAGCGAAATTGTGGGTATTTTACTGTCCAAGATAGTGTGATACATGAATTTTGTGTCTTAGGATGAATAACACTATGAAATAATTTTTTTTCCTCTTTTTGAGTGTTAGATAGTTTTTCTACATGAATGAAGTCTAATTCACTATTTTTGGTGTATTTCATTGTCCAATTTGATAAGTGATACTAAAATTTCAAGCAAAAATTGGGGTTGTGTCAATATTAATGGATTTATAATGAGTTTAGTCCGTTAAGGAAACTTATTTGGAGATAAGTTTGTTTTTAATTTTATTAATAAGTATTTAAGTCCACTATTTTTTTAAAACTCCAAAATGCCCTTGTAATGACTTAAAAAATAATTTTCAACATTAAATTAATTTCCTAAACAATTATCCTTGATTCACATTTAAAGGAAGATTTTTTTCCATAAAATCTAAAATTCAAATTTAAATTTGACATCATTACCATTTCTCTCTCTCTCTCTCTCTCTCATTTTTTTTCTTGCTCAAAAAGACTATGATTAATTTAATATCGATATTACTATCCATGTTACTATTTTTTTTCAATGTTACTATTTTTTTGTTGTGCATGTTACTATTTTTTATTAAGCATGTTACTATTTTTGTTGAGTATGTTACTATTACTATTGAACGTTACTATTTTTCCAAAATATCAATATTCAATATTACTTTTTTTGTTGACTATGTTACTACTGTCATTTTTTTTCAAATATTAATATTTAATGTTACTATTTTTTTGTATTTAAATGGTACTATTTTTGTGTTTGAATATTACTATTTATTATTTTTAATGTTACTATATATATATATATATAGAAGGGAGAGAGAAGTAAATAGTGTTATTTTATATATGAATAGAATTTTAATGTTAGTCAAACTCCTAAAATTTAAGAGTTGTTAGTTTTCAAATTTTTTGTAATTAAATATAATTAATGAGGGTAATTTGGACAATGAAGATCAAAATAAACTTAATATTAAATAAGTTTCTTTGATGGACTATCATCAAATAAATCCACAAAAGGGGATAGGCCTCCAAATTTTCCAAATTTCAATCTAATCAACCTTGGGCAATTTGGCTGTCTAAATTTCAATGAAATTTATATTTAATTATTATAGTTCAAACGGTGAAATATGCCTATTTTCACTGTTTTTGGGTGTATTTTATTGTACAATTTGACTAGCGATACTAAAATTCAATCTAAGCAAACTCATAGGTCAATTTCCCTGTTTTGGGTGTATTTCACTGTCCAATTTAATTATTGATACTCAAACTCAATTTAATCAAACTCGTAGGTCAATTTCATTGTCCAACAAGGAAATTCCTATTTTACTGTCACAATTTCAACATCGCACCAAGAGTGGATAGCGAATTTTTACACTCATAAAACTATAAGAACAGTGAATTTTCCTATGTGTAGGTCAATTTGATTGTCCAATTGCAATAAAATTCATGTCACTGTTTTGGGCACGTTTCTCTGTCAATTTGGCCAATACTACTAACGCTCAATATAATCAACTCCATTAATTAAGCATAATTTATTCTCAATTCCAATTAAAATCCTTTAATTTTGTTGTCCAATTAAAAAAATCTCATTAATTTCATTAATTATGTCAATTATGTTTTGTTACAAAAGCAATAAGAATTTGAAAAATATAAATATATTATCTATGTAATACTACAACCAGCTTTCAGAATTACATATTAATAAAAATAAATAATAGTTGAGATTAATTCCATCTTCATTTAACATTAAAAAATTCATTTTTTTAAAAAAATCTGTCTAAGAACATCATTCTCTCTGCACAAACACCAATGTCAAACAATTCAATCAACATACTCTTCATTACTAGACAACTCTATTAATCTACACCTATCTCTCTTTTCTCTCTCTCCAACCTCTCTTATTTTCTCTTTATCCACTTTTAATTAAATTACCTAATTTAAAAAAAATAAAAATAAAAGTATTATTTAAAGTATAAAATATTACACAGTCAATGCTCAATTTTTTATATTGTAAAGTATCTTCAAGTAAGGAGTTATTGCTAGTATATCTATAAAAGATTGAGGGATATAGAAGAGAGAGAAAATATAAAGATAAATTGGATGTATAAGATAGAGAGAGAAGAAAGAACTTAAAAAAGAGGAGGGAGAATTTAGGGATGAGATGAGAGAAAGTGTGTGTGGGATGAAAGAGAGATGAGAGAAAAAGGAATGTAAAGAAATAGGAGAGGAAAATTTGAGAGAGAGAAAGAGTAGGATGTAAGATAGAGACGAGAGAAAACCCTTTTTATATAGGAAACAAAATCTCTTAAAATAATGCTGTAGTTACAATATATTGGGAGACTAACGGCTTTCATTGAAGGAATATTGTCTATGTGACTATAACTATCCTTTTGGACCTAAAAATTCTCACATTAGACCTTATGACTTAAAAAATGTCAACTGGACTTGGAGTCCCTTTTTCACTTGATCAATCCACTGAATTCTACAAAAAATAAATAAAAAATGATAAAGTTATACTAGTAGTTTACAAGAAAGTACCTATTCATTTATCCAATAATTTTATTATTTTCTATGTAATTCATTTTAATAACTAAATCCTAAAAAGATAAGATGAATTATAATTCAATTGTCGTTTTCCAAAAGTAGGAGTGATTTGTCCCAATAAAAATACCTGTAACAAAAATGGTCCCAGGGCGCAAGATGCATCAACTGAAAAAGAGCTTTCAGCTCGGAAAAGGTTGCACCATGTAAAACGAAATGCATAGAATGTGGAATTGAACATAATTGTGACCGAAGAAAATAGATATGTTTTACTTGGTAACATTATGAACATTGAACAAGCAATCCTCGGAAATGTATGTAATCCGATGAACACAAAAAATAACCATTTAGATGCGAAAATTTAGAGGCATTTGATTACAGTAAAACAAACATCACCACCATGCAATGTTTGATCTTAGGTCCTTCAACTATCATACATCGCCCTTACTCGTGCTGCTATATTTGATAATCATATGAAGGAAAGAAATATTCAAATGTGAAATAAGAGATCCTAGGACCATTTACTTGACGACAATTACAGTAAAAAGGAGACAAAAGGAATTTTACGTGCGATGAAATGTTAAGCTGGGTTACTCGCTGGAAAATGTTAGGCTGGGTTATCTTTTCAACAGATTGTATGCTGGTAAATCTTTCACACTGGAAATATCTTCAAGTGCAAGCTCACGCTCTAATTGGGTTCTTGTGGACTTCAGAACATCCTGTAAATCACAATAGAACATCCAATGTGTGACAAACAAGATAAAGAATTGCAGTTTCCAGTAAATTACTCGTGGAAATGAATGATAAAATAGCAGTGGTTAAGTACTTACATTAAATTCCATGTATGAAGCATGCTTTGCAAGCCACTGTACATCCATCATTTGAAAGGCAATGCAGTAAAGGTTGTCAAAAGCCATTTCATCCTCGTTCAGTATTTCTAAGAAGCGGATTCCTGCCAAAGAAGTGGGCTGCCCTGAGAGAATAATATCAAATCTATGAGACCATGGTAGAAGCTTGTCAACTAAGATGCAAGTTCATCACCCAGTTGATTGTATGAAAAACAAATTAGAGGTTGTGTTAAGATGATCTATTTTGCTCTCTTTGCTACCACATACATCTCAGCCGGTTGTCAGTTAATGAGAGCATGACTGGTGTTGATGCTATGCATGATTGGATACCCCTGAACCGAAATTTCAATACCTGATTGAAGATCCAACATCTGCACCAACATAAAAGATATATTAATGCCAGCTACAGCAAAGGGATACTCCCACTCAGCTCTGTTTCCATCTATTTTGTGCAGCAAGCTCCAGAATGCTTCCTGTTTAAGAAACAAAAAAGTAGTGAGAAACTTCAGTAACTAGACAATTCTCAAATTACATGACGACAAGACATACAGATGATTATTACTAGAATATTGTCACCTTAAATGTGAACTACAAAACATTACAGGTGTCAATATGTGCCCGCCAAAAAAGCCACAAACACAAACATGCAGCAAGAGAGAGCAGTGAGATATCTGAAAAAGTTCAGAACTGGACTGAGCTAAAACTAGAGGAAACAAGGGCACATAATGGAATCTCAAAAGACTAGAGCAAGCCTGGCTGCTTAAAAACTGTGCCAAGTAATCAGACACAATTATGATGCCTTCAGATGGCATAGAATCTAATAGAACTGTTAACATTCTAAAAAGAAAAAAGAAACTCAGCAAAATGCATCATTGTGATGTTGCCATATTTGTAGGACTGGTTTGCTAAAAACAAGTAATGAGATGCAAAAACAGTAAAAATATGATCTCCAATACATAACAGAGTGCAAAACATAAACTGGTAAACCACAGAGGCAAATTGACTTTAATAACTCCCACTTCAACTGCGAGTTCCAAATCATATGAATTTGAAAACACTTTCTCGAAACTCAACAGAATCTATGCAATTTGACATACACCTATAAAGTGGCTCAGATTCCCTACTGTGTCGCCTCTTTCCAAGACATAAGATTTGGTATCCGCATTGGTTGAAGAAGAGCAAAGAGCCAGCTACTATTTCCTGCTCACAGGTAGCCTCTTTTTTCTGATCTGCATCAAGTGCACCGCGTGACCCAAAATCAGAAACAAGAGGAAGGGCGAGGGAGAGGTTCAGAATAAACCCAGAGTGGAACTGTGACAAAAGTAAACCAAAGAGGCAAAACTAATTTTTTGAAGTTTAGTGCTAAATGGCTAAGTTTTATGAACTTTAAAGTAGAAACACCTATATTAGCTCTCTCAAATATGAAGAGTCCACACTTTGATATACTCCATTGGTTACAATGTCTCCACCAATATCTACTACATGATTCTCCAAAGTAACTGCTGTGTTCTAAAGAATACAGACAACAAATAATGAAAGAGGTAGTCTTAATAACAATACAAAGGTGAACTCTTATTAATGCTGCAGCACTATGTTCGAAATAGGGCAGGCTCAAGAATGCTTGAGGCCCTATGCAAAAATTTTAGATGAAGGCCCTAAATTATTTTTAGATGAATAATTTGGTTATTATTGTTTTTAGTTTCAATTATTTAAATTCATATCTTTTAGTAGGTATATTTAAGATCAAAAACAACTTGCAAAACAAACACTCTATGTGAATGATTAGATTAAAATCAAAATTATCACAAAAATTATAATTCAAGAAAATTAAATTGAATAAATAGGCCAGAGTTATTAAGAATATAAATACAATGAGAGAGTAAAGTTTTATAATTTTTTGTACAAGAATATGGTGAGATTTTTTTTTTTTTTGCTCTTTTGAATGTACATATATTTATAATTTAAAGAACAATATTTTTTTTAAGTTTTTGATTGTTTGACGTAACATCCTAAATTTTTTATATATTTTTTAAATTTAATCATATCATTTTAAGAGACATCCGCGAATAAGAACCTAGACGACCAACCTAAAAAAGAATGACAAGCCTACTAAGTTCTTAATTTGTTGTGTCTGCAAGGTGTCATAGGGATACCCATTAGCATTGGCGGAGCCGAGTGAGGCCTCATTTTTTCGTTTTTCATTATCATCTATACTACTTTAAAATATCAACATACATGAAAAACATTATTTTTCCACTTTTGTCCTCTAACACTACAACTATGCCTTGGCTGTCCTCTAAATTTAATGACACACCGAATCGTCGGCTTTGGCCACTTCATATGCATGCATGTTACTTCCATTCACTGCTCGAGTTTTCAATTCTCTCTCTATCTATTGCACTTACTTCGCCCACTAAAACCTTTCTCCCTCTCGAAAATAGTTAGCTCTCACAGTCGGCGACTCGACTAGAATTCAAAACCTATGGTGAGAGTTTTGGAATCACATCCAATGAGAAGAATTAGGTATGTTTGCTTGTCATTCTGATTAGGAATGTGATTTGGTTTTTTATGTTTTGGCAGGTGAATTCTTCTTTGTTTCTGGCATTTGATTTCAGTTATTTAGTGTTAACTTGAACGACCCTCTGCTTATTTTGTTCTTGGTTTCGTGTTCTCCTTCTCTCCCCTCTTTCACTTACTCATCTTCTTATGGCAGGGGGTTCCAGTGTAGATTATGTAGATAACACATTAAAATTTTGGATTTATGGTAGTTTTGAGTAATATGTGGGTTTCTTGTGGTCTACAGGCAAACCATAGCCACTCTATTCAGCGCTCCAATAGAATGTTAAGCTATGTGGGTCTGCATCCTCACTCTCTCATTTTGTTTTATTTTGATCTGGTGCATGATAAAAACACAAGTTATTTGGGATGGAGGAGCTTTGGTTTCATAATTTTGGCCTCCTTTTTGGGTAAATGTCTTTTTAGATTAAAACTCCTGTAAATAAGATCACTGTACTAAATTTCGTGTCTCCACCAATTTTCTTTGATAACAAAACAGCTAACCTCAACCTCTAAAACCTATGAGGTTCTGTCCAAATTAACCATGTTTGTAGTGAATTCTTTTACTCTTCTCACAATAGCCACCAAGTGTGCCTACATTTATATTCTATACAAATGTATCTGAATTTTTTTGGGCTTGATTTTCTTATCCGACTGAGGTGAATTGAAGTCCTCTGTTCTTGAAAGCAATGCAGGAAAAAGGAAGCTCCATCAATTGCCCAATATAGATGTTGAATTAAATTTTTATACAAAGCGAATAAAAGTTGTCGATCTATTTTTCAATCAATCCATCACAGGTATATGTTTAATCTCAAATTTGAATTCAAAAAAAATTAGATTGCTAAGCTATTTTGACTATAATTATATGAGATTGTAATCAATCAAAAGTGGTGGCAATGAGAATTTTCTATAATGGTGATGCACTCTTATGGCTCAGCACAAGGTATATCTAATTTCCTCTCTACCTCTATTCTTGTGTTGATAATACTTTATAGAGAAGCACACATGGACAAATCACCTAACTTGTTATTGATGCAATATAGGGTGTGCCTTTTTTTTTTGGTGGGGGTTCTTGTGAGGTGGGAGTAAAAACCTACAGTTGATATTAACTTCATTTTTTTTTCATTTCATTCTCTGGTAGTTTTAAATATTTGTGTGAAATATATCTTAACACTTGGTCGATTGATGCTCGTAAGAACTAAGTATAATGTTAGGCATTTCTTCATTAGAACTACTATTGTGGCACTTGTAAGGTCATGGTGGACTTGGAGTGATTGAGAATGTTCATTAGTTTCCTTCTACCCTCTACTTAGAGAACAACGAAAATGTTTTCCATTTTTTTCATTTGAATAAAACCTAGGCCATTTTTACTTACAATAAATGCAGACCCTCAAACACAATTTGGGGGCTTAGTAATCTTTGGCATGTTGGCCTTGAGCACCAAATTGGTCTGTCAGTAGCTGTGTCAGTTAAATCGCTCATGGTCAGAGTATTTGCAGGTCCTGAACTTGACAGCAATTCCAATCGAAATGTTCTTCAAAGGCAGTCGATGTTGGGCACCGACCTATTAACTTTTTATCTGGCCAATATGTCAAGAACCCAATTGAATAGGATTATTTTTGAGATGAGGTAGTGCTTAGATACAATTCAACTTTCTTTAACAAATAACTTTTAAGGTATAGTACAATAATAAATATATTTTTTGTGTTCAGTGATGTCTATCCAAAACAACGAACAAGACCACCAACTATTAATGGCATGTGTTGTAGGTTGTTACTTCAAATTTTTTTTTAAAAAGTTATTATTCACTATAACTTTCTCATACTATCCTTGCTGGTCCTAATCCAATAATATATTCTTTTTACTATGGCATACTCCCCTATTTTCTATATAGGTGTGTATTGTGAAAGTTTGTCCTATAGTTGCTTAACTTCCCGTAGTTAAGTCAGTTGTTTTAGCCACATGAAGGAATGCTTTTGGATTTTAATGTCCTTATAGAGGACAACTTTTTCAACATACTAACCAGATGCATACTTCACTTCATGAAAAGTAATAGGATGATTATTGAGTTCTGCTGAGAGTGTATGGTGAGAGTGAAGAGCAAGTGAATTAGACTCTCCGGTGCTATACTCAATTATAATTAAGAACAATGTGAATTTGTTGACAACCTTGCTTATTTTGTTGCTTATCCAAAAATCTTGTCATCTATCCTACTTGAAGGTGGGGATATCTAATGAACAAGGCTTTCCACAAGATCACATGGAACAGATCTTTTTTTTTTTTTTTTTGAGAAATCAGTATTTGTTTTTGTGAGTTTATTTTTTTTTGAGAATTTTACTATTTGGTTATGGGGAATTATTGTTATTTTTACTATTTTGGGGTCTAACAGTTAGAAGCATCAATAGATTAGGAACCGAATAAGAGGATTTCGCTGTTCACTCTTCCTTCATAGATCTTTGTTCTTCTTGTTCACTTTCTGTTGTTGTTGTCTTTTTGTTATTTCTTATTGATTTTTTTACTACATATTTCATATTTGGTATTTTGTTTGGCTGTTGACAAAGTCGAAGATTAACGCTGGATGAGCAGAGGTAGGTAGTCTAATGGTTGGAGATATTTGACTAAGAGCTGAAGAGTGACTATTCCGCCACCTGTTTCATGTCTCTACGTTATTGGCAACAACTTCTTCACTTTTAGCAATCCATTCATTTCTTTTCTCTATAAGAATGAGGAGAATGAAAATTTTTATCTGGTGGTTGGATTCACTGTGGATCCTTCATATACAAACTCAAACAAATATAATATCTAATATATAAAGATATGAGACATAGATTTTTTGACTGTTGGTAGGTATAATATTCATTTAGGATTTTTCAATCTTTCTTGGTTTTATGTTTAATATTTTTTCTCGAATTTTCATTGATTTACTCTTATTTTTACTATTAATTAGTCAAACATATAACCTTATAAATTATATACAGGAATTATAACTCAAAATTATTCACGTGCAACAACTAGTTACTATATATGTTTCAATTATTTCTTGATTAGTTCTAATTGTGCCCACCCTGTTATTTTTTTTTAATATCAATTAGGATAAACTCATAACTAAGGCGACTAATAACTTTCAGCTATGTTTCAAACACATCATACGTATACCCAAACACCAAATCGGTGAGAAATGAATAAATGGTTGCATGATTGTATAAATGGATAAAGAAATTTTCGAAAACATCAATAAGAAGTTCTTAGGCAACAATTTTGAAGTATAAAACTAATTGGGATCAATTTTAAATGGTTGCATAAACTTTAATTTTTGTAAAGAGTTATACTAAATCTTTTTGTTATTTTTTATTTGCATACAATATGTATATTGACTTTTTTGGCCTTTCGTAGTTATTGAATTTTCAAGTATCAAATATAATGTGATAAACATAAATGTATTATATCATTTTTATCGGTTAGTAGAAAAATATTAAAACTTGTTAAAGAGCCCACCTATAACGATTTTCGACTCCGTCCGTGTCCAACAGTATGGATGTAATTCTCTTACCTGATCATAAGGAAGAGCATGAGATTTTCAATCTTTACCACTACGTCGTTAGAGTGCAACTTTTCGATTGTTTTACTTTCCTATTTCTTTTTTTTTTTTTGTTGGGGGGGGAACTTAAACTCTTGACCTCAAGAAGGCAAAGGCTTCACAAGGTAAGGAGTATCATTGGATCAAAGACCCGTTGGTGATTTTTCTTTCCTATTATGTCACTGTCCAATAGATCTAACACAAAGTTGTGGTAGTTTATGATTGTTCATTAGCAACTGTGATTATTATCAGTTATTGTGGAGTACCTAAATCCATGTTCATGGCTTCTATATCTGATCATCGATCGTGTTTTCAGTTTAGTTTACTTCCAGCTTAGTATTTTCGACCTAATTTGGTGCTGGTTTATTAGCTTTCATCCTGGATCAATTCTAGTTTTCAGCCCAATTTAATGGTTTACAACTTAGTTGGATGCTAGTTTAGTGGTTTTCATCCTGGTTCAATTCCAGTTCTGTTTTAGTATTTTCAACTCAATTCAGTGGTTTTTAGGCTAGTTTGGCCTTGGTTTAGTGATTTTCTTCCTGATTCAATTTCGTTTCCATTTTTTCAGCTCAATTTAGTGTTGACTCAATGGTTTTTGGACCTGTTTAGTGGTTTTCATCCTGATTTAATTCTGATTCAATGTTTTCAAACTGGTCTGGTGTCAATTTAGTGGTTTTTTGCACAATTGGTGCTGATTTAATGGTTTTCATCCCGATTTGAATCCAGTTCAGTGTTTTCATCCTGGTTCAACGCCAATTCAATAGTTTTCGACATAGTTTGGTTTTAATTGTGTTTTTCATCTTGGTTCAGTTCTGACCCGGTGTTTTTAGTCTGGTTCAGTGTCAATTCTAGAGTTTTCATTATGGTTTGGTATTGGTTTAGTTGATTCAACTCCAATTCTGCGTAAGTTTACCTTGATTTCGTTTGTTAAGGCCTAACTTCTTTTTGCCCGAGGGCCTTTGGCTCGTTGTGGAGTTTATTGGTTGTCTTCGTTTGTGCCAGTGTTGCTGGTGGTGGTGGTGGTGGTGCTCGTGTTGTTGTATTTGCCCTTTGCCGTCATCGTGTTCATTTCCTCTGTGTTGTCGTGATCGTCATTTGATATTACTTGTTTTATAAGAGATGTCATAGATTTCACACGGAGCAAGTACATCGATTTGTTACATAAGAGGAGTATCGTGGTAGTATATTTTGATTAAAGAAGTCCTTGAATGGTTTGAAGCAATTACTCAAAGCTTGGCTTTATCATCCTTATTATTTATGTGGAAATATTATAGTCAACTCAGTGATTTTCTCACCAAACCATTAGTGTGGTCCACCTTTTGGAGCCTTTATTCCAAAGTGGACATTTTTTATCTCTATGCATCAGCTTAAGAAAGAGTGTAACGAGTGTTACGTTCTTATTGCTCTACTTTCCTAATATTGTAATTGTTGTTAATATCAATCTAATATAAATAGGTGATAATGTGTTTGCAATACATACCCTACGCACCATATTAACCTTATCGTACAATTATTCAAGTTTCAACTTACACAATATGACCAATTATGCCGCCCAAGTACTGATCAAGTTATTGCAGCAAAATTTGCTGCCTATAAGAAACCTATTTAAGCTTAAAAAATGGCAACCACAACTGAAATTTCTTACCTAATTGGCCAAGTATCTTTTGCCCAATCAATCAGTTATAGTCTTGTGAAATGGAAGGCACTCCCCCCCCCCCCCCCCCCCCCCCCGCCAAACAAAAAAAAAAAAAAAACCACAAGCACGAATGGCAACTACGATGTATGCATTCACTTAATTTTAGATTGTCTCCCTATTGCCTCTTCCCATCTCCCTAATCCCTTCTTGTGGGAAGAGTTATAAGAGTAGAACCTTCACCTTATACTAACATGAATGGTTTGTGGCAAATGAAACCCATTCTCTCTTGCACTTTAAGTTGTTTACTTTCTTTTAAAATGTTGGACCTACCTTAGTTTTTGCTTATGAAAAAAAGAGAATTTTATTAAAAGAGAAGAAAAAGAAAATATGAAGTAAGGATCTAAAGACGCACAAGACATCCTTCCAAGGACCGTGTATCTATATATACAAAAGGGACAAAAGCATAAAAATATCTCAAAACATAAGACTTCTACATTCCACATTTCATTTTCCATAAACTATCTTCTGGTTCACTTGTATGACAAGAACAGCATTTATACCAAATAAAACATAGAAAGTAAGCCAGATGGGCACAGCTGCAAAAAGTGGCAGCATTTTATCCCTTCCAAAATCCCTGAAATCTTCCCCAAACAAAGTAACATAGTGCCTAAGAATTACCTAACACAATCCTATACTTGAAATTATTTGAAACACAATAACAATTCAACCAGACATGAAGAAAAAGGTTATAAATGCTCTCATCCTCACAACGTTATAATGAATTTGTATTTTGTTTTGCCCTTTTATTTGTATTGGATTGCCCCAAATTTAGTGATCCTTGTGGGCAAATATTTATATTTAAATCTCTATTTCAAACGCAGAGTTAGTTCATGATTTCTCTCAATATATGAATGGGTCCCCAGTTGTCTGCCATACCAACCAATGAATCATCAGAATTTGTTTCCCCATCACTTCTTAGTTAATGGTTAGGTCTAAATTTGACAGTAGAGCTTCATAATGAAATTTGTTCCAATCAATTTTCTTAGACTTTAACGGCTCGATGGTCTTATTTATTTATTTTTTTTGTAAATTGGATTAATTGTGGAAGAATCAATATTGATGCTTTATTAGTTCTATGGTTATTAGTTTATACTATGGGCTAGTTTTTTTATATTTAATCCCAATCCTAAAAAAGCAAGAAGTCACCCGCTAACCATATCAATTATATTAGATGGTCAACTAAGTTTTTATGCAAACCTATAAAATTAAGACTTTGATATGGTCATTTTGGTTTTAATTGAACAAAAAAAGAGTGAATGAGTTTAGTATTTTTTGTTGCATCACCGGACTGGATAAAAGGGAAAGACATGTAAATATCTTCATCAATTTTGATGCCTAAGACCCCACAGATAGTTCAAACTATATAGGAACAATTATCAATTTTAGCCTGAATGGTTTATAGGGGAACCCTACCTTCTCTAATCCATACGACACATTGCAATTTCTTTTCCATCAATATGTCCTGCAATTTGTGCTTAAATTCCTTTTATATCTACTTGTTCAGTTAATTCAATAGCTTTTTTCATTGCTTTGTGAAATGAAACTCTATTTTTTAATTGACCATCTACAAATTCTGCAAAAATACTAAGGTTTTTATATTCTTGTGATAGCAATGTAAGCACACAGTCTTTTTTCTAAAGCAAATCATGAATAGTATTATTTCCATGAGCAATAGTCACTTGTACCTTCCATATCAGAAACGACAGAAAAAACCTAGAACGGAACAACTATCAGTCAAAAAGTCAAAAAAAGATCTACAAGGGAAGTTCTAACAAACGCTAATCCAACTTCCTATAGCAGAGGATAGAACTTAGGAAACCTCATTAAATAAAGTAAAAACAAGAAGCACAAATCTTGAACTCCCTCATCCTTTTCATTCCTAGAAAAATTGCAATTTCATCTTATTGGTGAAGCAAACAAAATCATATGGTTCATTGATATATCACATATATGAGGTATTAGAAGAGATGAGAATAAAGAACCCCAATACAAACATCCTCCTAAAAGCAATTTCATTTTTATCAGCAACATTAACATATTATTAAAAAAGAGATCATAACACGAAGGAAAAGCGGTCCTTCGATAAAAAGGAAAAAAAGAATACTAAAGAAACAAATATAATTCCCGAAAAATGAATTTTCTCCCCATTATTCACAATCCTGTTGACATTTTTGGGAAAACCAAGGTAAGCCCCAAATGTTGCCCTCTTTCAACTACATTAGAGTCTCACACATTGGCCCATACCCCATAACTGCTCTCAGTAACTAAATACTAAAGTAAATTCACACTTTTACAATAGTATTTCTCACTTGTCAAAATTCTATTGTTTACATTGCTAGTAAAATAATTATCAAGTCAAAAGGAAACAAAACAAACATTTCATCAAATTGATAATTGAATACAAGTCATGAAATGAAAGGAAAGAAACCAACCGGATACATCTTGGCAAAAAAGATAAGATTCTCCAATGATATAAATCCTCCACCCCTAAAATTTGTCCCACAAAATTCATAAGATATCAATTTACAGATAAAATTTGGTGAAAATCAGATTCTACTGTCACATACCTGAAATCTGTTGAGGGATCGGGTCCTTGCCATCCCATCTCTTTCCAAAGCTCTGATTTAAGAGGTGGGAGATCCCTATCAGGATAAGCTAGTCTCCATAATTGCTTGAGTGCATCCTGCAACCGAAAATTTGGTCTCATTACAATTTGAACTACAAAAAAACACTCATTTTTTCTCCTCTCAATTGTTTGACTTATATTGCAGTATACGTAAAACTACCAATGCTGCCAGTTGTAAACATAACAGACAAAAGTAACCCAAGCAATAGATTTATATACACTACATTCCTCTACAAAAGTGTGTCAAATTATTAAACAGAAGTAGGATAGGTGTTCACCATGCCTATATTATATATGTATCTTGACTCATTACTTTAACCATTTATATACTTGTCATTTTTCTCAAACATGCCTAAACCAAAATCATCTCCACTGGATATAAGAAGAGGTATTAATCTTGGAGCCAACAAGTATGCTTCTCAAAATAGAAGCACCAAGCACCGTCCGAACGGTAATCGTTATCCAAAAAATTTATTTTTCATCCAAAACAATGAGTTTGCACCGTCCGGATGCCCAAGGACTGTTCGAACGCTACACTAAAAACGGCCCAGCTCAGTTTTAGGGTTTTTCTACGTTTTTCATCTTATGAATACCATAAGAACGTCCCTTTAGCCATGTTTCATCAATTTCAACCCTAGGCAACCCTAGAGAGTGAGAGAGATGGAGAAAACACAAGATTCAAAAGGGATTCTCACGTTGAAAACGAATCGAACACGCTAGGACTATCTTCAAGCATCGGATTGAGGTAGGGGATACTTCTTGAGTTCTTTCATTGAAACTTAGGGTATTATATATGTATGTTTTCAATCCTCTTGATAATTATATGATAAATATATATATGAATTCTTGGTTTCTTTATCATTGGAACATGGTCTTAACCAAAATACATGCTTGGGTTCAAGGAACACTTGTTCTTGAATTTTCAAAACCCTAGTTTTTCTAAAATGCATGTGCTATTGTGAAATTCATATGGATTATTGATTTCTAAATTCTTATTCTTGATTAAATCACGTTTTCATCTAATATTTGTTATTGTTCCAAGAAATTATGATTTTTGGCTAAATTCTAGAATTTTGATATCGAAATTGTGAATATTTTCTTGATATGATCTCTTGCATATTTTAATTCCTTTAGTAATGTAGTATATTGAGAATTGTGCACTTGTGATACTTGAATTGCTAATGAAAATTGTGATTGGTTAAGCTTGTGATTGTTGAGAAAGTTGTGATTTTATCTCTTGCATGGTTTGGGTGTGATGGACTTAAATTGCTTTCGAGAGCTACCGTAGAGTGTTAGAGGTTAGTCTATCCCAGTGGAAGTGAGATGATTGTCTAACACTTGTAGTGGATTGATGTTTATGAGAGTAACCACTATTGTTCACGTAAGTTCGAGGCTGAGGGATGGTATACCTTTCCTTGGAAGGATTCGTCAATACCGTGGGAGACGATATACCCCCTTTTTAAAGTGGTTTGTGATTTGGCCCAGCGGAGAATGATTGAGATTGTGTGGTAGTGATGGGTGAACGAGGTAGAATCGTTGCGTAGATTCCTGAGAAGCAACCAACTACATGACAATAGGGATGAATCAACATATATAGGAATATTGAATAATGTTACTGAGTTATTTATTGATTGCTTTAATTTTTTGCAAGTTTATTCCAGTCATTGATTTATTGTATTTCGTACACTTGAGATCATTACAACTACCATAGTTTTATTCTCAAAAATCTTTATATGTTATTTTCCAAAAGAGACTTGTCATCTTTTATAGTTTTAAATCTTATTAGGATTTGAGAGGAATTTTCTACGGGCTTTTGCTCACCCCCTACAACACACTTATAGATTTTGGCATAGAAGAGGATGTCAATGTGAATAAGCAGATTGACTACGAGCCGTTAGAGGTTCAAGATGTGGATCCTACCTTAAAAGAATAGAGTTGATCTACTTTTGGTTTAGAATTTGAGAGATTTTTATGAAACAATGTTTTAACTAGTTTTTATTATTCCGCTGCTAGATATACTTGGTTTTGAATTGTAAGTTGGAGAAGTTTCAACGTTTTATTGGTTTTAGTATTTATTTTTTGTCAAATGGGTGAATGGTTTATTACTTAATGATTATTTTTAGTTGCTCTCATGGTTTGTAGATAGTAATGCCTTCTAGGGTGGATTTTGGGGTGTTACAAGTTTGGTATCAGAACTTAAGAATTAGGTCTTATATGGGAGCTGTAGGTTGTGAACTATCATTGGAGTATTAGGTGAGGGTGAAGAAACTCTAAGCTTGAATTTGTTTGAAGTTATATGTTTATAAGATAAGTGTGATTTGTTGTTTAGTTAAGTTAAGGATTAATTATTTATTCAAATTAATGGATTAGCTAGCTTAGAAGAGTTGACTAAAATTTTGGGATGGATATGCTAGTTCTATGTCATGTAGTTATGGACTACTTTAATAGACGGATAGTAATTTGACCATTGGTTAATAGATGATGCTAGGGATAGATCTTTATACAAGTGATATTATCTATATTGGAGATGAGTATTAGAAAGGATTTGTGACAAAAGATACCCATACTCGAATTGGACAGTTGTAGCAGAATCATCAATCAAGTAGACTGCCTTTTACTAATTGAACCATAACTCTTTGTTGGAAAGTCCAAATTGTGCATCGTCTTTTTTGTTAGAGAATCTTAACTCGTATATATTTCCAACCACATAGGTCACTTATGCTATAAATGCTTAAATTAAATCAGTTTATTCTCTTAAGTTGATCAAAAATCTGCACTATGTTGTTCCTTGGATAACAAAGCGTAGTGTTTTTCTTCCTAGACTCTGGAGGACATATCCTTAAGCGAGCTTCCACACTATTTAGGCTCTGTTTTAGAGATACCCCCATGTTGATTGAAATATTTTGATTAATAACAATATAAAATGACTATAATTTGGTACCTTGTCGACTCTAAGTATTCTATTCTATTATTAGTATTGTTTATTTTTGGAAGTCAAGAAGATATGATAACCCAATTTGAATGTATGGAGGCAAGGTCAACTTTGATGTTTTTATGATGGACTAAGTTTTGAATAATAAGGTTTATAGAAAGTTATGTGTGTTGCTTAAAAGTCATAGAAATTAAAGAATGAATGTAGTTTTGATATTATGATATGAACCATGGGAGTGTTATATTTTCCTCTAGGGTGAGTACGATGGTATGAGATAGTAAAATTCTCAAAGGTGATCAACTGAAGCAATATGATGAAGTAACATCGAATGAGAGCCTATTTTGGAATAACGATAGGAATTATTGTTATGATTCTTAAATGGATTAGAATTTGTTTTTATAACCACGTACTTGAGGTTACGAATATTGATTTGAAAATATTACGGGAGGTGATTAAATTTACTTTGGAAGTATTAATGGTTTAGAAGGGTCATACATAAGATACTCATTTAGGATGTTATACTTAGGTAATCATATTTCATTATGGGCTTAGTTCACTACACTGAGACTTTCTAAAGTATTAACAATCGAGAATCTCATGATTGAGTGTAGAGTTAATAGTTGGCTCGTATTTGCAAATTTTGACTGAAAATTTGAGGTTGAATTATGAAAATGAACTTATAGACATGTAAAAAGGAAAATCTAGGAGGCCTGACTAAGTTATAGTACTTACTTTTGACCCTCGATATTGTAGAATTAAATATTATAGAAGTTTAAAAAGCTCGAGGTTAGATATAGCAGACAATTATTAAAATAAAGATGATATCCAAAGTTTAATATGTACTTCTATTATTTCGTGGGATATTTTAATGTTATTGGAGTTGTGTTGGGGGAATATGAAATTCTTTTTTCTATCTCTTTTAGTACACTATTAAGATAGACTCGATTAGTTATACTTGAGGATTGTTAGTACGAGTATTGAAGATTTGAACTTGATGGTTAGTGGTGATAGTTGAGAAGATGTAATTGAGGAATCAATAATGATACCTATGCATATTGACTTTAACATGGATGCAAAACTTTATATAATATTAGGGATAAATGCCTTTGGTTATCCTAGTAATTAGCAGATCATTATTATCCTGAGGATTATGAATAATAGTTAAGACTATGATGATTAATATGGTTAAATTGAGCAGCATTGGATTAATCATCGGGAGTCTTGTTTTTGACTATCATTATATTACAAGAAATCTGATCGTATTGAATAGAGAGAGATTATTGTGATCCTTTGAAGTCTATCTTTATCTTATGAATCAGAAATGTATTTACTCTGGATTGAATCATGAGAATTCAAGATTATATATAACGAATAGAAGGGAGTGAATGTGAAAGGTGTAAGGGATTGATTACATGGGTTATTGATTATAGCTCAAGGTTAGAGATTGAGAATAAATATTTGGGAGATAGAGAAAATGATTAGCTTTAATTGAGTTGGTGAATAATGTGAAAATATTAAGATTGATTTAATAGTAGGAATTTGAATGTATGTGAGTTATGAATGAGATTTTAAGGCTTATTAAGTTGTGTGCAAGATTGAGGACTGAAAACGATATTTTAGAGCTACAACTTGACCCATAGCCATAGTAGTATATTTGGTTATTTACAAAAAATTTCCTTTGGAGGAGAAAAATGGATTGTTAGTGAATATATTTTAGAAGTTATAAGCAAAGAACATATGTAGTGAAACATGACATATCTTCACAAAACCCTATGAACCTATATGAATTCTTATCATGTGACTAGTTTTTACTTAATGATTATTGAATTATAATTTATATCAGAGTGCGCAGCGAACCATTGGATTAGATTTAATATAAGTGAAATTAACTATTAGTTACGGTTACAGTGGTGAAGCAAACATGAGATATACATTTTTTTTTTTAAATGATTGGTGAATTCAAAAGAGAAGTGATATCTAATATATATGAAATAAGTTGAAGATCTAGTAGTTATGCATGACATAGAATTAGTTTAGACAATCACATGAAATTATTGAGTATAAACAATAATCGAAAGTAGTGAATGAAGGTAAACTTGGGGACTTCAATAACTTCAATGATGGTATAAGTTGAAGGGATGAATTTAAAATTTAAGATATGTTTTATTTTAATCTTGGATTTGATGCTTAAAGGATTAATAAAGTGGAGACATCATGGTCAAATGAGAATTAGATAAACTAATTCGACGAGTAAGTTTCGAGGACAAAACTTTCTTTTAGGGGGTGAATTGTAAGACCCCATAACAGAATTAAATAAAAATAATATCTTATTAATATTTCTCTTTGGATGAATAAAAGGATTGTAGAAATCTCAAATCATTGCTAAAAGATTGATCATGAAGTTTGAGTTTCGCACGAATTGACTTTCAGGCCAAACTTAGTTTCGAAGGTGCATAAGCTTGAGAAGGGTGATTAGGTAAATTTTTAACTGATTTTAGGTCAAAATAATGTCTCCATTGAATCTGGAAGGTCAAGAAACCTTGAGAGAGGTAATATGAGGTGTATTACAAGTTAGAAAGTATTTTAGAGTTAAACTGCATTTTATAAAGAATTCGGGTATGAAAAAATTTGGCACTACCTTAGTATTTTATCCATAATTTTTTAATCTAAACTCCAATAGAGTTGATATTTGGACAGTAGAAACTAGACTTCAAGGACTACAAAAGTGTATTTCACGAAAATTTCCTGAATCGACATCTAAATAAGTGAAAACTGCTCCTAAAGTTGGGCCAGAAAGTTGCCACCGTCCCGACGCTCCAAGCACTGTCCGAATGGTACTCCTTACCCAAAAACTTTCATCCAAAACAGTGAGTTTGCACCGTCCGGACACCCAAGGACCGTTTGAACGCTACGCTAAAAACGGCCCCGCTCAGGTTTAGGATCTTTCTACTTTTTTCACCTTATAAATAACATAAGGACGTCCTTTTAGCCATGTTCCATCAATTTTTAACCCTAGGCAACCCTAGAAAGTGAGAGATGGAGAAACCACAAGATTCAAAAAGGATTCTCACGTTGGAAACAAATCGAACACGCTAGGACTATCTTTAAACATCGGATTGAGGCAGGGGTTCTTCTTGAATTATTCATTGAGACTTAGGGTATTATATATGTATGTTTTCAATCCCCTTGATAATTATATGATAAATATGTATGAATTATTGGTTTCTTTATCATTGGAACATGATCTTAAACAAATGCATGCTTGGGTTCAAGGAACACCGGTTCTTGAATTTCCAAAACCCTAATTTTTCCAAAATGCATGTGCTATTGTGAAATTCATATAAATTCTTGATTTCTAAATTCCTATTCTTGATTAAATCATGTTTTTATCTAATATTTGTTCTTGTTCCAAGAAATTATGATTTTTGGCTAAATCCTAGAATTTTGATATCGAAATTGTGAATGCTTTCTTGTGATGATCTCTTGCATATTTTAATTCCTTTAGTAATGTAGTATATTGAAAATTGTGCACTTGTGATACTTGAATTGTTAATGAAAATTGTGATTAGTTAAGATTGTGATTGTTGAGAAAGTTATGGTTTCATCTCTTGTATGGTTTGGGTGTGATGGACTTGAATTGTCTTCGAGAGCTGCCGTAGAGTGTTAGAGGTTAGTCTATCCCAGTGGGGGTGAGATGGTTGTTTAACATTTATAGTGGATTGTTGTTTGTGAAAGCAACCACCATTGTTCACGTAAGTTCGAGGCTGAAAGATAGTTTACCTTTCCTTGGAAGAATACGCTCTTCCTAAAGTGGTTTGTGATTTGGCCCTGCGGGAAATGATTGAGATTGTGTGGTTGTGATGAGTGAATTGAGGTAAAATCGTTGCGTAGATTCCTAAGAAGCAACCAACATACATGACAATAGGGATGAACCAACATACATGGCAATGGAGATGAACCAGCATACACAAGAATATTGAATAATGTTACTGAGTTACTTATGGATTGTTTTAATTTCTTGCAAGTTTATTCCTGTCATTGATTTATTGTATTCCGTACACTTGAGATCATTACAACTACTATGGTTTTATTCTCAAAAATCTTTATATGTTATTTTTCAAAAAAGACTTGTCATCTTTTATTGTTTTAAACCTTATTGAGATTTGAGAGGGATTTCCTATGAGCTTTTGCTCACCCCCTACAACACACTTATAGATTTTGGCATAGAAGAGGATGTCAATGTGGATGAGCAGATTGATTACGAGCCGATGGAGGTTCAAGATGTGGATCCAACCTTAGAGGAATAGAGTTGATCTACTTTTGATTTAGAGTTTGAGAGATTTTTACGAAACAATGTTTTAGCTAGTTTTATTATTCCGCTGCTAGATATTCTTGGTTTTGAATTGTAAGTTGGAGAATTTTCAATGTTTTATTGGTTTTAGTATTTATTCCTAGTCAAATGGGTGAATGGTTTATTACTTAATGGTTATTTTTAGTTGCTCTCATGGTTTGTAGATAGTAATGCCTTCCAGGGTGGATTTTGGAGTGTTACACATAATAGGTCATCAAACCCTCATTTCTTATGGTCTTTTCTGAAGGAAAGGATATTTGATATAAAATCTTTTGTACATCTGATATTTTTCCTACTTCTGTTTTCAGCATTTAACTACAATCCTTGACATTTTTTAAACTTTTGATTGACGATTCAAATTATTGTATATTCTATAATGCATAACACTGTCCATTTAGAGACAAAAAAAATACAACATCCATACTATATACAATGTTGATTGACAATCATGAATATGAGAAGCCAGGTAGCATAACTTAGGACAGTAAGAAAACTTGAAACTTGTGCATATTTGTTGCAGCGGGAATATCGGCATGAACATTAAAGAGAGAGTTTGACAATATGCTCAATAAAAAGAATGTGCATATTAATTACATTAAGGAAGATGTGAAGAACACCGGTGTTCAAAGAGAGTAACTGACAACATGCATTAATAGAAGTCCTGTATTACTTTGTGGATGTAGTGTCCGACTAGCAAGGCTCTAAAGATGAACTTTGCTCTTGGCTGACAACAGCACACACTTTTTTTCAAAATTTCACAAAGACTCTTTTGTTCTAATATATGTTGCTAACATTTACTATATCTGGAAGAAATCTCTTGAACTTCAAGTAGTAGATAAAAATCAACCAAGGACGTTGATATAAATGATCAAGAAGAAAAGATAACACTCATTACTAAAAAGACAAGAGACTAGATGAAGACATACTTGATGCTCCACATGAGAACCATCGAAAGGGACCTTCAGCCTCTGCTGCAGATTTCTGAGTCTTGCTTCCTAAAATATATTGATTTCCAGCATCAATTGCAAAGGTAAAAAAGTAATTTTTGGAGACAAAATTAGGAAACAGAAAAGAAGCTTTCCTGAACCAAATCATAAAGCTCAGAATAAAAAATTCTCTTCAACTTACAGATGATTAACAATCGCCAGAAACTAGCAGAGAAACAAAGTTTTAATTCTATTTTCTCTCTGGTATTCACTTTAACTTCTTTTTTTTTTTGCTTAGATAGCATTTGGTGATAGTACAAACTGATAGAGTGGTAAGCCCGTCAAGTCGTCTGATCTACAAATTAGTAGGTCCGTGATTAAACATCTAGCTGTCTTGCAAGATACTTTCCCCATTCCTAAAAATGCAAATGATTCAAATTGCACCGCATGGACAATCTGCAAGCACTTGAATGTCCAAAGTCCACCACCGAGGTGAATTTAAGTTATTAAACCTAACACAAAGTGACGGGCTGACAACGCAACATGATGTCCTCCAATATCAATATACTAGTCATAACCCGTGCCTGAAGGCATGATAAAATATAAAATTCGAGCGTCCAAAAAATTCTTCCCACTATATTAAATTTTTTCAAAATATATTAACTACAAATTAATTAAATATTAAATGATTAAATATATGATAGAAATGAGTGGTGTGATATCTTTAAAGAAAAAATATATAAATGATTAAATATGTGATAGAAATAAGTGATGTGATTTGATGTTTGAATATGACAAAGGGATGATGGGTGAGGTAAGTGATTGATGATGGTTTTGAGAGGAAAAATATGACTGGGATAAAATTCAAACACATTCCTGTTTTATTATATAGATATAGATGTTTGCTTATGCCATGTCTAAGGAGGGTATGAGCTTTTCTGAAGAAAATATGTATTTGATATGTTAGAACAAGCATGTTTACTAAGTGGCAGCAGATTGGTTGATGTTCCTAAGGATCTGAATCACAAACTTCTGCTAGATGGTTGTACAATTTAGAAATTCTGTCAGATATCATAAGTTGGTTGGGAAGTTAAATTATCTCATTGAAACTCAACTAGATGTTACATATGCAGTATGTGTAATGAGTCAATTTATGGATGCAACTTGAGTACCACATTGGGATGTTGTTATTCATATTCGTCGTTATCTTAAACGAGTTCCTAACTTGGATTATTGTATCGATCAAGTGGACATCTTATGGTCGAAGGGTTGCAGATGTTGATTGGGTTGGTTCTCCCTCATATCATTGGTTAACTACTAGATATTGTGTTTTCTTAAGGATAATTTGTATTGTGGAAGAATAAAAGGCCATTGTAGTAGCTTGATCCAATGCAAAAGATGAGCATAGGAAAATGGCACACAATATGACTAGATTAACTTGAAAACAACACTTCATCTAGGAGATAACTTCTTAGTTCTAGTACATGTTCATTTCTTTAATATTCAGGTAGCGCTTCATGTAGCCACCAACCTAGTGGTCATAAGAGGACTAAATGTATCAGTTAATGGTTAGAAAGAGAGAGAGAGAAGTGAGGAGGAGAGAATCAGAAGGTATTGACCTACCTTCCCTTTACCATATATATTTAGTATCATTGTAATGGCAGCTTAATTTTGCTGTTGATATATATGTAGGTCTTTAAATTATATGTGTTCAATAGTATATCTATTTTGCTTGTTCAAATAGTGATTTTGTTATATAGTGATTTATCTGCCCTCTCATGGATCTTCACCCAAGTCACGTAGGAACTTTGACTTGTTAACCGGGGATGGGATGGTGCCCTTTTTGTTCCACTAAATCGTTGACAAAAAAGCGAGGGTAAGGTAGGAGATACTAAATAGTATTTCACCATAGCACATGTCACTGTAGAATAATGTTAGGAAATAATATTATTAGAACACTGACAAATAAAATTCATATATATCAACACATACCATTAAGTACAATGCTTAAAATTTTTTACCAAAAGTGAAATTGAATTTTCTAATGTAGAGAATATGCTATAAAATTGGCATTTGCCAGAAATTAAACCAAGTAAGGTTTATAATATTAGATCTTTTGATCTTATTTCTAGTTTGTCAATTAAAACAATGGGTTAATCACAATGGAGGTCCCCAAAGTATGAGGTTTGTCTCATTTTTATCCCCAATATTTCAATTGCATCATTTTGGTCCCTGAAATATTAAATATGTTTCTATATGGTCCCTTAAATAGACAACGTGCAGATTGTTAACGATTTTTTATCATAAACTAATCACGTTATACCTAAATATGGGCAAAAAAATAATTTAGATAACTCTTGACCAAATTTCTACCCAAATTACATATTTTTTATCATGAGCTATCCAAATTTTGACAAAAGCTACCTATATTACACATTTTTTGTCAAGAGCTACCCAAATTAGAGCAAGTTTGCCTTTTTCATATTATGATTCGCTCTAAATTATCATCCCTGTCCCATCCAAATTGCCATGGCTTCAAATGAGAAGCTCAATGGCAAGCCTAGACAACAGGAAATGGGTCTAGCCTTATAATCCAAATTACTAGTTCGATAAATCAATTCCTCCCGGAGTGACAATATGATCTAGTCCATATGCAATGGCCATGGAAAAAGAACGTTGAGCCAATATTGCATGTGGAGTGCGCTTTCATTGTCATGTTAACACTTTAGAGGTAAAGAGTGAAAGACGAGGATTTTTTTTAGTTTTTTATTTTGGAAAAGGCAAGCAATTAGGTAAGGAATATTAGAATGGATGAAACTTGGATCATGGAAATAGCTTCAAATTAGAGCAATTTTTTTAGGAGTTTTCTCAATGCTCATTTCTCTTAATTCATGCATCTAACCTCCACATCAAAAATCTCACCTCCACAATAAAAATCTCATTCCATTTTGTCTTAACCTCGTATTCCATTGAGAACAAGATTAGATTTTTAAAGGTGAGCCTAGATGCAAAAGGCGAAGCAAGGCCCATTTGTTGTGTCTCATCAAGGTCTAGGCAAGGCACCATCATGCGTACGTTTTTATTCAATGCCTAACATATGTAGGTGTACCTCTCTTAACCCTTGTTTTAAATGGTCGGTGACAATTGGCATAAACCACATATTATGGTGCTTTGCGAATTGCGATGCACATAAACAAAACAAAGGAAAATGAAAGAAAAAAAAAGGAATTTGTGAGCAAGAATCAAGCCCAAATGATATAGGACGGGACGAGTAGGAAAAAAAAGAATAAGAGATACCAAACCCTCTCAAGGATTACATAAAAAAGCAAAATATTTCTGGCAAATATTAATCCATTCATATTCATAATCTGATTAAAATAGTGGGATCACACTCTTATTTATAGTCCAAGTCTCCTACTTAGAGAAAAATCATCTCCTACTTTCCTAAAATAATATCATAATTAAATTCTCATATTACACTACCACTAAAACTCTGATAATTTACTAATTACACTTTCCTTGCTACTCCTAGTCAAACAATATTTCTCAATTAAATAATCTAACAAATAAATAATAAAATTACTCCTAATTAACCCAACTCTTAAATTCATGCTTATACAATTCCTTTTTGCTCTCCAACAATTCTCCCCGACTAAAAAAACAATAGCAAGAGTCTTCCAAGAGAATCAATGTCAGTTGGCAAAGTACATCCCTCTATCTTGAGAGCATAGGAACACCATCTCAAGCTATTATGGATTGGAGTTTTGCTTTGATACCAGATAGCTGCAAGATGGGAAGAGACAGAGAAGAAAGAATAGGAGATGCTGAACCCTTACATGGATTAAGTCAAGAAACACAATACTCTCTGCATTCTCCGTAGAGAGTATTCAATTCATTTCATAATCAGATTAAAACAATGGGATTGCATTATTGCATTCTTATTTACAATTTAAGTCTCCTACCAAGACAAAAATCACTCTCCTAAAATCCTAAAAAAGTCCTACTCAAACTCTCAAATTACTCTCCTACTCAAACTATAAAAATTTTCTAATTGAATTCTTACTAATAGTCCTCGTCAAACAAATATTCTTTAATTAAATAATCTAAGAAATAAATAATAAAATTACTACTAATTAATCCAAATCTTGAATTAACGCTTATCCAATTTCTTTTCATTCTCCATCACCTAATGTAGGACAAAAGGGATGTATGACAACTGAGGCTGTGGAGTTTGCGATAATGGAGGGTTGTTCTCTCTGTCACATGCACAACTCTGACTTTCCCTCCTTCCCCTCACTCTATATTTCATTCTTTTGTTTATGTTTTGGTTTTGAGATCTATCTGTTCTCTTCTGCTTTTTTCTATGGCCTTTGTGTCCTACGTCCCTTTCTCCCTATTTTTGCTGACTCTTCTTTTCTTTTTCCTTCCTCGTCTGTCATTGTTTTTAGACCACTAGTGTCAGCTTTCTGGCTCTGTTCTCCTGCTTCTTCTTTTTGAAGACTTTCAAAGACATCTGATGTTGAAATTGGTGAAGGATGATAACAATCCCAGATTGATTGTGTTTTGCATAATACTATAGATATATGACGTAACTTGCTAAAATTGACAATGAAAGTTGACCAAGTAGGTTAGGAATTTCTCTGTAATTTGTTGTATACTACTGAAATTAGATGAAATGAGCAGCATCTAATGTATTTACCTCAAATTCCCTAAAACTTAACAGAGTGCCATTAACTGCATAGCCTCTATGTTTTGCAAATACTAATAATATAACTGCTAAATTTGTAGAATTCCATGTTTGTAGGATAGATCTATACTTGTCCTACTACTAATCTTTATTGTGAATGCAGTGTGTCACATTGAGCTGAATTATTGTAAGCCAGAATGTAGTTGTTTGTGCCTAGGCTGCCGAATTTGCAATCTCACACGGTATTTAGGAGAGGCCCTATGCCTAGGCTCCATCGAAACACGGTGCGTTCGTTCACCTTGAACATTCACTTGACGTGATAATGAAGAAAAAAATATTGTGTATGCCAAATAACAGAGTATTCCCAAGGGCCAATGCTTAGTTCAAAACTAAAGTGCTCATGCATAAGAATGCATATCCAAGTCTAATGGCATCCTGTGTGAAAAATGTGAGTTCAGTCCACATCCAGTGTATAGAATATTCCACATGCTACACGAGCGGGAGCGACATTAGACAATGGTTTTTTTTCTGCTCTATAAAAGTATTCTTGAATTATCCATAAATAAATGCATATATGATGATTTATTAATAAAAACATCAACATACCTGTAACGGACTAAGCGAAGGTGGAAGAATCTTTGTGGTAGATCCATTTTGAGTGGATGAAGGATAGGGAAAAATTCGTCCAATAAGTGATCCAGATCCAAAGACAACATTTGCTACAGAGAAAGAGAGATGAAATGTCAATGTCAATGTTCTGAAATTATATTTTCTTCCCTACCCAAACAAGAAAAGATAGACAAACGAGAGAATAAAAGATTTCAACCATTTTATAAGCTAGTCAGCAAGCCTGCAAGTAAAAACATTACACAAGCCCTGTAGCATGCTTCTCTCAACGTAGTTCTTTATAGAAAAGAATTAAGCATGTCGGTTTATTTTTCCTACACAAAAGTATAATCAACAGGTGTTAAATATGTATAACCCATAGCATACACAAAGAAACATCTAAGCTAGAAAGCAAGACAAAAGGGACCTATACTAAACTGAATGGGAGCTCCAAGCTCCAAATAACTAAACCCCAAAACTCCGAAAAGTTTAACAAAAGCTTCCAAAGAGAAAAAAGAAGGAGAAAAGGGGATGGAGGGGGAGCCTTCCCCAAGAACTATTTAAACTTATGTCTTGAAAAATTCTGCTTCAGGTCTAGAATCATTGCCTCCACACGTTCAACAACTCTTCGATTTAACTCTAATTGAACATTCCAAAATAAACAAAGGCTAGTTACCTCCCAAACCTGCAAGCCTTATTCCTACCACAACCCCTTTTCCACCACTGTAATAGGTCCACAAATTTTGGGTAGCACCCAAGACATACTAAACAAAGAGAAACCTAGCAACCTAAACTACCTGGCAACCAGAGATGTTATATACAACTGATCACAGACTCCACTTCTTTTGACGAATGTACAAATCGGAAAATGTTGTTCAAGAATAAAAAGTCGAACTATATTCATAAAAAGAAAAATATTGAGTAGCCAACTCAATTTCATATACTAGGGCATTCCCCTCAAGCGATGCTCTGCACCTACACCCAGACGTTTCGAAAAATGGAAAAGGGGCGCAGTAGTTGAGTTGCCCGAATTCAGTGAAAAATGAGCAAGGGTTCCTGCATTGCGTTACTCTGGAGTCTTGGAGTCTGGATGAGTGCAGGTAAAGAGGTTACTTCTCATAATACTAAACTTAGGTTAACAACTTGAAATATACGAATACTAACAAGTAAAAGAATGGAGTTAGTTGAAACTATGATTAAACAAATTTACGACAGCATGCATACAAGAAACCAAGTGAGTAGGGACTAAAGCGGAGAAAGTAGAAAATACAGTATATAAACTCTATTATGCTTGAAAAGTTAGACATAGGTATAAAGAAGGAATGATAGTGGATTCACATCTTAAACATGAAGTAGTAACCTTTCAAAGGAAAGGAGATAGAATGATATTTAGTTGAACTTGTAATGGGGGATATTATATTAATTTTATCGGTATATGCATATCAAATAAGATAATGAACTTATTAAAAACTCAATTTTGGGATGATATGGATGAGACGATGAAAGCAATACCTATAGGAAAGAGAGTAGTTTAATAGCCACATAGAAAATAATTGAATTGGATATGACAGGATGGTCACGGATTTAGAGATAGGAATGATGTTGAAGATTCTATCTTAGATTTTGCTATTCCATATGATCTTATGATAGCAAATATTTAAAAAGAGGGATGAACATTTAATAACTTTTAAAACTGGGTTATATAAAAGTCAAATAGATTTTTTCTTGACTAGATGAGTGGAAAGTAGACCATGGAAGTCCTGTAAGACCATAGTTACCAAAAATCGCTGACCCTGACGGTCCACGATCTAGGTACAATGATCCCAACGGGGTGGTTTTCGTAGTCCAAATCACCTAAATGTCCGACTCCAATGATAATAATAACTCCAACTCGATTCGCTTTGAAATATATATCACTGACGTAAAATAAATATTAACCTAACTAAGTGTATATGAAAGTATAATTATAAAAAAAATTAGATAGTAAAAAGTATAGCACAAATGTAAAATAAATAGTAACTGACTATGAATTTATTGTGCACTATTATATATAATATCATATAGTAGTGACAGTGATTTACATAAGGGTTCCAAATCAAATTGGGACCAAAAACACTGTACCAACTACCCCTACCCACAGCATACTGCATACCTAAGAAAGTATCGTTCCGTGTACGTGTATCCACATCATGTACCAAATCAACCCATGATCTAAATAACATTTTGTAAGACCATTCCAAGAGAAAGATTAACCAACCAACATAGGATAAAGGGACTAGATGTATAAGACTAGATGTATAATGTATTTATCAAAAACAAGTTAAGATATAAGAAAGAGACTAAAATCCAAGAACTACATGGTAAAATTTGAAAGGTGAAAAGATAGACTTGTTTAATACCAAAATATTAAAAGAAGCAATGTGAAATTTAGAAAATGAAACAAGTGTAATGTGGAATACACTAGTAGAACATATAAAAGAAGTATCTATAGAGTTGTTAGAGAATCAAATATAATTGAACGTTAGCGAGAGAAACTTGATGATGGATTGCAGAGTTCCTTTGCACTAAAAGCAACAAAGAGTTAAAAAAAATGGCAAAAAACTAAAAAATGGTGAAATCTTTAAAAGTTACAAACTTGCAAATACAAAAGTGAAAAAAGAAAGGGTAGGACAAGCTAAGTACCGAGCATATGATGATCTTTACTCTAAAGAACTTGTTAATTATGAGAGAAAAACTAGAGATTTGAACTATAAAAATGTATTAAGAGTGAAGACTATAGGATTTTGGAACAAACGACAGAATCAAAGAAAAATAACAACATTACTTTGAAGAGTTACTAAATGAAAATCACATAGGGCGCCAGATATTGAGAAATATAGACATCAATAGGAGATTAAAGAAAAAGCATTTTCCAATAGAACTAAACGTAAAGGTAAAGGAGGCATTAAAGAAAATAAAAACACGGAAAGCTTTAGGGCGTGATGTATACCTATTGAGATTGGGGTACTATGGTTAACTAGAATATTTCGTAAAGTTCTAATACCTAAGAAAATACCCCGAGGAGTGAAGGAAGATTATTTTAGTACCAATATATTATAGTTAGGAAGACAGGCTTAGTAGATCAATAACAATGGAAACAATATACATACTTCGAAGACTAATGGAAAGGTATAGAGAGAAAAATAAGGATCTTCATATGGTTTTTATAGACATGGAGAAGGAATATGCTACAGCCCCTAGAGATATAATAGGAAAGATTCTAAAGAACAAAAAAGTTATTAGTAGATATATGGATGTGACTAAGGATATATACAATAATGTGGTGACTTTAGTGAGAGCAATGTCAAGATGACTAAATGGACGAATACATCAGTGGTATTGTCTGATAGATGCATACTCCTTAAGAGTGGTATTGTCTAATAGACGCATACCCTTTAGGCAAAAAGGAAAGTTCCATATAATGGTCAAAAGACTGGCTATGCTTTATGGTACTGATTTTTGGAAAACTAAAAAACAACACACTCAAAAATTGAGCATGGCAAAAATGAGAAGGTTAAGATGAATGCATGGTAAAACTAGGAATGGTAAAATTAGAAATGAGTATCTGTGAAAAAGTAGAAGTAGTGAATATATATGATAAATTAAGGAAGAATCTACTTTGGTGGTTTGGAGATGTTTATAGATGGCCTACTGTGGTATCAGTGAGAAAGAGTAATATGATAGCCATAGACAGTACAGTAAAGGATAATGGAAACAAAAATTAACTTAAAATGAAATAGTAAAGAAAAATATAGGAGCTTATGGTTATCAAAAAGTATAACCCTTAATAGGACATAGGCAAAATAGGATTCATACAACCAACTCATGTTTGGACCAGACATTGTCAAGTTTTTTTTTTTTTGGTCAAGTTGAGTTAATTGAATTGAGCTAACTTCATTTTTATATTAGCTTTGTAGTTCTATTACTCTATACTAGAGAGTTCCTAAAAACATCTTTGATCATGTTGATTAGTAGAATGAAAAATATACATGCATGTTTACTAATAATTCATTAGCAATAAATAAGGAGATTAATAGCTCTCTTACAACTACTTTCCTTGTCAAAAACCCATGACACCACAAAAATGTGCAAGCATATCCCAATTTGTGTTGAAACAATAATATGTAAGAAAGTTCTTTTGTTGTCAAAGATCATAGGGATATATAATATTTTAGAACTGCTCTTATTACTATCTTCCATATCTCCCAAGTTTCAATAATTGTCAATAACTACCATTTTTACTATGATGTTCTAGAATTGGATTAGAGTTTTCATTACAAATCACAGAATTCGAACAAAATCTTTGAAATATATCACCATTTTCTCAGCACACCTTTGATTTAGAGACAATTGAATCTACATATCAGACATAAAAATAATCCAAAACTATAATAACTAAACAGATTAACTAGAAAACAAAAATCTAAATTTGCAAAGTTGGATCTACTTTGAGGTTTTGTTATAAAAAAGATCTGAAATTTTGATTCTAAAACATTACCCGAAAACATTTCAAAACATTTGCCAACACATCCTGAAACATTACAAGATATAGAATCTATCGATTTCCACCAAAACTTGTTTGGTAGAAATGTAACAAAACGAAATGTAAATCCTTGCTTGAATGATACACTACTATTATTTTTAAAGTAACTTTCATCTTTTGTTGTTTAATCATTCCAATTTAGATTTTCAAACATTTTTCACTATACGAACCAACAGGAATACCATAAGAGTCAAAAAGATCTTTGTAAAAAATATTGTTTTTAAGGCATTGATTTTTTATACAACTTATAAATCTCGTTATTAGCCTATACTCTATAACATCACTTCTCTTAAGCAAAAAGGATCATTGCCAACATCATATTGATACATCTAATAATTATCCTTTAAGAGAACATAGGAAGGCCAAAAGAATTGGAATGTAAAGTCTTCATATCTAATGATTGTTAGGTACATGAAAATTCCTTTAGATGTGAGGATTTTGTACACATAGCCCAGCTCAACAGTATCCCAAAAGCCCAAGATGAGTTAAGTGCAAAGCCTAGAGGTTTCAGCCCAACACAATGGAAAGAACCACTACAGGAGCGAAGTCCACCGTAAATCGCACCCACATATAGGGAGATCCACTTAAGGAAGATCCTTGAAAGATAACTAAATGTGCGTATTAAATGAGATAAAAACAAGGGACTCCTATCTGAATTCCTGAACAATACAGAATGCAAAGAAACATGAGTAATCTCAAGAGGCAACAGTAGAAAACCTTTAAGAGAATCAAATCACAAAAGATGAGGAATACTTATACATAAGCTCCCCTATAATAGCTACTTAGAATACCTATAATAGAACAATCAAGATCATTCCATAAAATCCGAACATACCAGATCGTTTCAAATCTAAAATTTAAATATGATCTATGTGGCAATCCCAAATTATAACAATAACCCTCAATTGTAACCCTAATTGGTTTTTTTTATCCTGGTGATCTTTAAACGATATTTTGATTTGTTATGGTTTGAATGTTTACATCGTACCACTATGCAATGCCTAGCTTTTAATATTTATAACCATTAGCTAGTATTTTGTCTTGGACTATGGTTTGCTTTAGAATTCTTATCAGAATTATAAAATTAATATCAATTAACATTGTATATAAATAAAAGTAATCTCATATAATAACAAAAGTAATTCGGATACGACACAAAGCGAACTATGACCCAAAATAGCGTAATAACTATTCTACCTCTATCCCACCACATCAAAAAAAAGTATCATACCCGTACACATTCCAAGTACCAATTGACCCACAATTTAAGTAACATTGGTTGATCGAGATATTTTGGGGCAGCATGTGTGGCAGACATCGTCCACCCACCCTGCTCGGTAGCAGCCCAAAAGCTCAATGATTTAAGTCCAAAGCCTAGAAACTTCGACCCAACCATATGGAAACACCCAAACTAAGGGCCAAGTCCCCTGGAAATGGCAAGCACAAGAGGATTGGGTAGAGTCAGTTAATGTTTGATGCTGAAATATAGGTAAACAATTAAATTAATGGGGCAAAAAACAAGGGTACTCCCGCCAATCCAGCAGTACCCATAATATCAGCCCACTCATAATTGGTTACATCCATCTTCAATATAAAAAAGGATATCAGCCTCCAGAAGTAAGGCATGCTCACAAAAGCTTAATCATTCTCTCCTTTCAGTATCTCATTCTTAATTCATCCACTGATTACCAGGCTAGATTCCATTCCCACAAGCAACAACCGGGGTGCTCTTCTTCTAGCTTCCCTTTATTCGCTCATTTTGCAGGTCTCAAAAAGTCCCAGATTGTGAACCACAATTCTGCATCAACATATTTCTTCATTTTTATACAATGACAAGCACATGTCCCAAGCAAATGTAGAACTGTTTGATGGAATTTTCGCATTTCGATTTGCACCATGGTGGACAGATGCAAAATTAGTATCCTCAAAACCCCAACTGTAATCTTGAAAGAAAAATGGCAACTGGTCAACTATTAGTGATGGAAAATGACAACGTCCAATAAAGGTGTATAAAAGACGTGGGCTAGATGGTTCTAAGGCCCAAGCCTTAATTTAGCATATGTTGGATAATGTTGGGCCCACTTGGTATATTGACTAGACATTGGTTGATTTCTAAAAGTCTGCATGACTTTTCATTTTCCTTATGACCTTTCATTTAGTTATATTAACCAAAGGTTTTCTATGCATGTATCCACAAATTCATTCATCTAACTTGTTGGGAGTTGAAAAGTTTCAGCATTAATTAGTTTCTGAAGTCCTATATACTGATGTAACTTCCAGACTTTGAAGTATGATGAATGAATATATTAAATTTTCAGAATTTTTCTAAGCTTTTAAGATTGTGTAATGTAACCCTTTCTTTGGTGTGATGCTAAAGAATCCCTAGGTGAGATGCCTTGGGTTTCTAGGTGTGAGACCTAGAACTATCTTCTCTCCTTTCTAATTCTCCTTTTTGCTTTATATCTCTCTCTACTGTTCACGTACTGTTCATGTACTATTCACATGTTGTTCACATCTCTTGTTCACAATCCCCTAAACAACCCCTGATTTCAGTATTTCCTCTTTTCTTAGCCGTCTTCCAATTATGTCCTACATCATTTTTGGTATCAGAGCAAAATAGTACCATGACTACACGATCAAGCAGGCCTTTTAGAGAGAGATTGACAGATAATCAACGAGATGAAATGATATTCCAGATTATGGAACAGCTGAATGGTATAAGCATCCGAATGATTAACTTGGAGACTAGAATTGTTCAACCACTCAATAATGCAGCAGCCCATAAGCAAGAAGAAGCTGTTATCGAGGGTCATGTGAAGAATGAAAGAGTAGCAGAGGTGCAAGTCCCGAATCCTTCTCCAGCACGTGAATTACCGACTGGGATATCATAACCTCCCATGCCAAAATGGACTAGAGAAGTGCTAGAAAGAGAGCGGTATGAGACATATGATACAGCTGGAGATATCACAAAGAAGGTTAAAATGGAGGTTCCAGACTTTGAAGGTAAAGTTAATCTTATGCTATTTTCTGATTGACTTGCTTCCATCAAGGAATACTTTGATTGGTTTAATATGATTGACGATCGATGAGTGAGATTTGCTAAGATAAAACTTGTGGGATTAGCAAAAATTTGGTGGACAGGCATTGAAGGTGATATTAGGCGATTGAGACAACCACCAATTAGTCCATGGGAAGAGATGAAAGCTAAACTTCAGGAGAGGTATATGCCAGCAAATTACCATGAGAAGTTGTGTGAGCAACACATGGAATTAAAGCAAAATAGCATGTCGGTGGCCGCATATATACAAAAATTTGATGAACTTAAAACAAGGAGTCAAGTGATGGAAGATCCAAGTCAAACTCTTGCACGATTCAAAATGGGTTTAAGGCCAGATATAAGGAGTGAGCTGCTTCGTCAACCCTTGTACAGTCTTGAACATGCTTTCTAGGTTGTTTTGGATATGGAGGAGTATTTAAAGTACCCAATTACGAGAAAGTTTGGGTTTCAAGCTTGGGAGATAACATCAAAGAAGTACAATGATGCAAGTAATTTTCGGAACAATGGTTCTAAGCCATCTTCTGAAAACATGGCTGACCCAAAAGGCAAAGCTCACCCACCCAACAAATCGGGAGAAAAGGAAAACAGGTGTTTCAAATGTGGGGTGACAGGTCACATGGCGTTTCAATGCCCAAAGAGAAACTTATATATGGGAGTGGAGCATAATGAGGAACCTGACCAACAACACCATGAGGATGAGGAAAAATCGTTTGATGTTGGGGTCTTCAATACTGATGATTTAGAAGACGAAGAGATTGACACTTCATTGATTTCGGTTGTTAGGCGTATCCTTGCAGCCCCTAAAATTGAGAAGGAAGATTGGAAGCGCACTTCTATTTTCTAGAAGCTGGTTTGTTGTGGAGATCAAGCCCGTAAGCTTAATATTGACGGTGGTAGTTGCATGAATGTTATATCATCATCCATGGTTGAGTGCCTCAAGCTTCCCATTCAACCACATCCTCAGCCACATAAGGTAGCTTGGATTGACAACACTTCTATCCTGGTAACTCAACAATGCCTTGTCTCTATTTCTTCCAGTTCCTATAGTGATTCTATTTGGTGTGATGTGATTCCTATGAAAGTTACTCACATCCTCCTTGGAAGGCCTTGGTTTTATGATAGATATGTACATCACTGTGGGAAACAAAATACATACTCTTTCTCATTTAACAACAAAGAGATTGTTTTGAAGCCATTGACTACAGCTAAAATGGAGAAATTCAAAGCAAAGAAGCCGAAGGATGATGTTGATGTTAAGCCAAAGTCCCTTCATGTTCTCACCAAGAAGCGCTTTCAACTGGAAAGCATGGAATCGGGGGTCATATATGTTGTGGTGATGAAAGAAGTATAAAAAACAAAAGTGCAATACCACCGAAGGTGACTGAACTGCTATCTCACTTATCTGATGTTGCACCTGAAGAGCTACCAAATGGACTTCCTCCAATGCACAATGTCCAGCATGCAATAGACCTCAGACCTCGTTCCAGGGTCACAATTGTCTAATCTTCCCGCCTATCGCATGAATCCAAGTGAACATGCAGAGCTTAAAAGGCAAGTAGATGAGCTATTGTCCAAGGGATTTATTTGTGAAAGTTTAAGCCATTGTGTTGTTCCCGCATTGCTCATTCCAAAAAAAAGATGGCAGTTGGCGCAAGTGTGTTGACAGCCGTGCTATAAACAAGATCACAATCAAATACCGATTCCCCATTCCAAGGCTTGATGATATGTTGAATATGTTGGCTGGTTCTTGCAAATTTTCAAAGATAGATCTAAAAAGTGGATACCATCAAATACACATAAAATCAAGAGATGAATGGAAGATAGCTTTCCAGACAAGGGATGGCCTCTATGAATGGCTAGTCATGCTATTCGGTCTTACAAATGTCCCTAGTACCTTCATGCGCTTTGACACAGGTATTGCAGCCATTTATTGGTCAATTTCTGGTTGTCTACTTTGATGATAGTCTAATATATAACAAGACCAAGGAAGAACACACATTTCATCTTCAACAAGTTTTGAGAGTTCTCTGTCACGAGAAGCTCTACATAAATTTAAAGAAGTGTTCTATTTTTAGGCTTTGTTGTTTCATCTAAAAGAGTGGAGGCTGATACAAGCAAGGTGAAAGTCATTCTAGATTGGCCAATTCCTAGTTCCTTGCATGAAGTACGAAGTTTTCATGGTTGGCGACTCTTTATTGTCGCTTTATTAGAAATTTCAGCACAGTTATGGCACCTAACCAACTGTATGAAGGTGGGACAGTTTGTTTGGACCAATGCAACAACAAAGGCCTTTGAAAAAATAAAGAAAATGATGACTGAAGCTCCTGTACTACACCTTCCTAATTTCTCAAAGGTGTTTGAGGTGGCTTGCAATGCATCCCATGTTGGGATTGGAGGTGTACTTACTTAAGAAGTGCACCCGGTTGCTTACTTCAGTGAAAAGCTCAACGAAGCCAAGTAAAAGTACTCTACCTATGACAAGGAATTCTATGCCGTAATACAAGCACGTCGGTATTGGCGCCACTATCTTCTTGTTAAGGAGTTTGTGTTGTATTCCGACCATAAAGCACTCAAATACATTAACTCCCAAAAGAAATTGAATCATCGCTATATGGTAAGTGGGTTTCATTTGTGCAAAACTACTCTTTGCTATCAAATATAAGGCTGGTTATGAGAATAAGGCACTTAGCCGAGTGGTGTATGTTCTTTCTTTCATGGCTATACAAGTTGTGGGTTTTGATTTGCTCAAAAGGGACTATCCTTCTTATAAGGATTTCAGAGTTATATTTGCTAAGTTATTGGGCTGAACAACAGGGAAGATATGATAATTTCTCTTACATGACGGCTACCTCTTCAAGGGAACCCGATTTTGCTTACCCAACACTTCTCTTCGTGAACAAGTGATTTGGGAATTACATTTTGAAGGGACAGCAGGTCATTTTGGAAGAGATAAGATAGTTGCAATGACTGAAGATTGCTTTTATTGGCCAAAGCAGAAGCGGGATGTAGCCAAGGTAGTTTCGCAGTGTCGAACTTGCCAACTTTCAAAAGGAAGAAAGAAGAATACTGGTTTATACACCCCACTACCTGTGTCCACACGAGCCATGGCAGAAGCTAAGTATGGATTTTGTCCTTGGATTGACCAGAACCCTTCGAGGACACAACTCCATTTATGTGGTTGTGGATCGTTTCTCAAAAATGACTCACTTTATTCCTTGTTCGAAGGCATCCGATGTTATTCACATTGCTAAGCTTTTCTTTAAAGAAGTTGTTCGTCTTCACGGATTACCTCGAACTATTATATATGATCTTGATGTGAAGTTCGTAAGTTATTTTTGGCACACTCTATGGAAGTTGCTGCATACAAGGCTGAAGTTTTCTTCCGCTTTCTATCTGCAAACTAATGGTCAAACAGAGGTTGTCAATCGCAGTTTGGAAGACCTACTTCGCTGCCTTGTCGGAAATCATGTTAGTAGTTAGGATCAGGTACTTCCTATGGTTGAATTTGCATATAATAGTTCTATCAACAAATCTATTGGTCGCAACCCATTTGAGATTGTTACAGGTTTGCTTCTTAGAAAACCAATTGATTTGGTTCCGTTACCTATCGAGGCTTGCCCAAGTGCCAAAACTGAAGCCTTTAGCAAGCATATTTCTGATATACATGCTGAGGTTCAACGAAAGATTGCCATAAGCAATGAGAGCTACAAACGACATGCTGATTTGAGGAGAAGATTTGCTAAATTCGAGGAAGGAGACATGGTTATGGTCCGAGTGAGGCCTGAGCGGTATCCTAAAGGTGGTTATAAGAAGCTTCATTCAAACAGTACTGGTCCATTTAAGATTGTCAAGAAAATTAGCTTCAATGCTTATGTTCTTGACTTACCTGAAGATATGGGCATCAGTAATGTCTTCAATATTGAAAACCTTACTAAATACCCTGGACACACTGAAAATGGTGTACACCCTGATCCAGTTACTTCTCTACCACAAGCCACATATTTAAGGGATGAAATTGAAGACGTGATTGATCATCAGATTGTTTCAACTAGAAGTGGTGGTTATCAGAAATATCTCATTAAATGGAAGGGGCGTCCACTTTTAGATTGCACCTAGAATACCGACGAACAGTTCCAAAACTTCAACATTGATCTTTATGAAAAATTTCATACTTTTAACTCACCAGGGTCAAGTTCTCTCAAGTCAGGGAGAGTTAATGAAAAATGACAACGTCCAATAAAGGTGTATAAAAGACGTGGGTTGGATGGTTCTAAGGCCCAAGCCTTAATTTGGCATATGTTGGATGATGTTGGGCCCACTTGGGATATTGACTAGATATGGGATGATTTCTAAAAGTCTGTATGACTTTTCATTTGTCTTATGACCTTTCATTTAGTTACATTAACCACAAATTTTCTATGCATGTACCCAAAGATTCATTCATCTAGTTTTTTGGGAGTTGAAAAGTTTCAACATTAACTAGTTTCTGAAGTCTTATATATTGATATAACTTCAAAATTTTGAAGTATGATGAATGAATATATGAAATTTTCAAAAACTTTTCTAAACTTCTAAGATTGTGTGATACAATCCTTTCTTTGGTGTGATGCTAAAGAGCCCCTAGGTGAGATGTCTTGGGTTTTTAAGTGTAAGGCTTAAAACTATCTTCTCTTTCTTCTAATTCTTTTTTTTTGCTTTATATGTCCCTCTACTGTTCATCTATTGTTCACATACTGTTCGCAGTCCCCTAAACAACCCTTAAACAATTCCTGTTTTCAATATTTTCTCTTTTCTTAGCTGTCGTCCAATTCTGTCATACATCAATTAGATATTTCTGACCTAATCAAATACCACTGTCGGAATCCCATATAGTGCATATCTAGATCTAGTTTCCTTAAACACAATTGATGTAGAAAACATGAATGCACCAAAAAAAAGACTTTAAGGTAAATAAAAAACTACAGTTTCAACCAAAAAAAAAGTAAGAAACTACCATAAGAAAATATATACCTAACCATTGTGCCCATTGTGCAATTAAATTAGAGAAAATAAACGTCCAATGGAGATGTTCCTTCCTTCGTTCATCATCCCAAATGTCTGCAAGAGTGTCTCCCTACAACTCATATAAACCAATCAAATGACCAAATGCATTTACAACTATCATCAAATTTTTAAAAAAATCAGTAAGGAAGCAAAAAGAGTCTGAAACTACCTCCGAGCGTGCATCATCATAACCATTATTTCCAAGCAAAGGTTCGTTCAAAGCATCCATCCCTGCGGCCTCCAAATGCTCATGCTTTTTTCCGTCAACATCCCCATGGTGGAGTCGTCTCCTCAATGTTCGTGATGTCATGAGTTACAATTGTCAGTATCCTTACACTGTATAATTACTGTATCACAGTAAACCGCATAGTTAACAGAAAATATAGCATTCCTTCCTGGGAAAAAAAAAACAAAAAATATAGTCAGGAGAAAATATTCATTACAACGGTGATACCAAGATAAATAAGCAAATGAATCCACAAAAGATAATAACCAACTTGTCGTATAATTAAATAACTCCCACTCTTTCTTCATGCAAGGCCAAGTGGTGTTCACCTTACCCACTTGGAGTTTTATTATTGGTTGGAGATATCATATCATTTACTCATGAGGATTGAATATAGTTCATCTAGTTGACCCCATATAGCACGGAACAGGCTTTGTTGCAAGTTTATCTAATGATTTTTTTTCCAAGGCCCAGTTCAAGATATCTTAGGCACAGGAATTAGTGCCACACAACTCCTTCAATTTTGCCAGAAGATCTGCTGACAAAGCTGCTCAATAGCTTGCTGCACAAGGTCCCCGCCTATACCATGCAGTTAACAGGAGGCTAGAACTGATCCTGTATTAGAGCTCATCTGTTTAGAGGATTTCTAGCCCTCTGACAGGGATAACCCTGGATTCTTACTCTGCTTTTATCTCACTATATTGGACTGGAATAGGACGCATCATTGGTGATTGTCGGACAACCCTAAGTTTGGCTCTATTTTAATCATCCATTAGAATGACCGAACATTTTAATAGTTGTTTTAGGGTATATAAACCATGTCACATGCAATTTTACAGGATATTTTGTCTAGATTTCACTCTTCTAAGCCTCCAATTAGCTGATCACCGTTAAGATTATCATCAAAACTGAATGCATATCACAATTATATGCCTACATCAACATTTATTAAAAAAATTAACTACAAGCGCCTTCCTTGAGCTTTATATTTAATCATTAAATTCAATACAAAAAATAACGAACGGGAAAGGTAGATAACAGGAAGAGAAAAAGAGATGATGATACGATGACGACGATGACGACCGGATCTGGGTGACCAGAGAGAGGAGCGCTGAGGAAGTCCAACCCCAAATAAAACCCTTCTTCTTTTCTCTCTCAAATCTTTACCAAGCCCGAGACAAGCAATGTTGTTCAGATTTCCGTGGAAACTCGTCACGTTTTTAACGTAGACTTATTAAAGTTTTCAATAGACGAACTCCTGGCGTTTAAAAAATCATGTTTTAAATTTAGTGGTGCGATCGGTAATATTTTTATGTTTATGTTTTTTTTTTTTTTAGAATAAAAATTAAAAATATAAAATATATTTGATAGTCATTTATATTTAAAAAATTATAAAAATAAAATAAAAAATATGTTTGGTATTATATTAAAATTACCACCAACACCAAACATTCAAGACCAATCCCCATCTCTTGAAACTCAGCACCACCCAACCCCACCACCATCTTCGATACGCACCACTACCCCTGAAACCCACGCCCATCCGAAACCCACCCCAATACCCTGAAAACCGCAGCCACCCAACCCCAACCCATCACTGAAATCCATAGCCGGGTCCCTTATCCCTGAAAATTCACAGCCACCCACCCAAAACCCCACATCCCAGAAACCCACCCCAATCCCTGAAATCCACAGCCACCCAACCCACCCCCATCACTGAAATCCACAACCACCCAACCCTCCCCCATCCCAAAAACCACAACCACCCAAACCCATTACATCCCCAAAACCCACCAGCTCTCAAACCTGCCCTCATCCTCGAAAACCCCCACCACCCTACCCCCCCCCCACCACCACCAACAAATCCCATCACCACTACCAAAAATCACCACCACTTCCAAAATTCATCACCACCATCAAAATAGAGAAGGTAGTAGAGAGAGCGAGAGCGATAGAGAGAAAGGGAGATCTGAAGAAAAAAGAAGTGAAAGTCTTCTTATATTCTCAAGCAAGAAAATTTTTTTGTTGTTGTTGCTAAGAGGGATCGAAACCCAGATCTCATTAACTTCCCTTTTTAAACGCAGTTTGATTTTTTTTTTGATGTTTTATATTTTAGTCTGTTTTCAAAACAAAGTAATTAAAAAAAAACGAAGACAATCACCAAACGTGTTTTTTTTTTTGGCTATAAAATGAAAAGAAAAAACAAAAACACATGGTTTTCCAAAACACTACCTTATTATCTTTATTGAATTAAATAAATAAAAACAGAATTAACAAAACACATATTACTTTAGCCCTTAATTATCTCAAGTTTTACCAAGCAAACTATCGACAGTCCCGTGCCATGCACGCATGCGCGGAACTTCCTTCTTTTTCTCTACTCACAATGCACTATTGAGTATACTTGAATATATTTAAAAATTATTATAAAAAAATTAATT
>CAUOFW020001637.1:0-78501 GCA_963454935.2 Ilex paraguariensis | reverse complement strand
ATCAATAGTACCATCCGTAAGGAACTTCAGGGAATAAATCCAGCGACAGCAAACAGGCTTCACCCTAGAAGATAAAGAGATAAGATCTCATGTATGATTACGCTGAAGAACATCCATCTCCGTCTGCATGACAAGAACTCACTAGGGCTCTCGCATAGCCTCTAAAACAGAGCGAGAAATCGGCGTATCTGATAAGGCTATACTATAAGTTCTAAATGTAGGAGAAAGATCACCATAAGAAACATAAGCAGAGATCAGATATAAAGTCCTAGCAGTCCAACTATAACGAACAACTAGACGGCGATCACGCTATGGATAACGACGCCCTAAATCATCATCCTCCACTAACAATGTCTCATTAGGGAAAATAACTGGCTTAGTACCTACAATCTCATCAGTACTAACAACAGGTGCATCAATATACTCAACGAACTGAGAAGTATTACCTGCATCGCCTGAGGTAAAGAGGACATCAACAGGGGGATGAGAGCGAGAGCAAGAGCGACGAACATAAACCTGCAAAGGAAGAAAGACTAATGTCTCTGTACTGACAGGGACAAGTGGCTCTGTAGGAGGAGAAACTGAGAACTCTGTAGTGATAGTGATCAATGGCTCTAGCTCCTGTGGTAACGAAAAATCAAAGGGAGTATCATCAACTGGAGGGGCAAACACAGGACTGGAAGTAAAATAAGGAATGTACTCAAGAAAGGTAACATCTAGACTGTGATACATACAGTGCCTAACAGAATCATAACACCGATACCCTTTAAACTGATGACAATAGCCCAGAAAGACACACCGAATTGCTTTATCATCAAGCTTATGGCGAGTAGGAGACCGATCTTAAACAAAACATGTGCAACCAAAAACACAAGAGGAGATCGAAAAAAATGTCCCTCAGGGAATAAGACCTGTAAGGGAGCCCTATGCTGAAGAACACGACTCAGTGTATAATTACACAGAAAGGTAGAAGTCAAAACAGCAAAATGTCAATAAGATTTTGATACCCCCATACCTCTAAGTATACAACATACCATCTCTATTACTCCTATTTTTTCTTTCAGCAACTCCATTTTACTCAGGAGTATATGGACAAGTGAGCTACTGAAGGATACCCTGAGAGGAAAGGTGAGACACTAAGGCATTAGACATATATTCTTTGGTATTATCCGAACAAAGAGCACGAACAATAACATCAAATTGTGTTTTAATCATCCAGAGAAACTGAGTGATGACAGGGAGTACATCAGACTTCTTATGCAAAAGGTAGACCCAAGTACAACAGGTATGGTCATCTATAAATGTCACATAGTATCAAGAACCTGACAGAGCAATAATAGGAGAAGGTCCCCAAATATCAGAGTGTATTAGGTCAAATGGCTTGGGTGACTGGTACATGTAATGAATATAACTGGTCCGAACATGTTTCGATAGGGAACATATAACACAGTCAAGTTTATCACCAACACAAGCATTGCTCAAAACAAGAAATAACATACATAAATATTTAAAATTTGTATGCCCAAAACGATCATGCCATAACTGAACAGTTTGTGATGAAAAATCATAATGACAAGTACTAGGCAAAATACTAGTATGCAAGCTAGGAACAGATAAAGACAAAGTAGATGCAAGTGATGGAGGTGGAGGAACTGGTGAAACTGGAGGTGAATCGCCTAGATAATACAATTCATCTCTCTCATGTCCTCTAATAATAATCCTCTTAGTACTCAGGTCTTGCAAATAACACGAATTAGATAAAAACAAAATCGCACAGTGAAAATCTCTGACTAACTGATGCACAGATAATAGATTCATGGCCAATTTTGGCGCACGAAAAACTTAATGTAATGTAATGCCATCTGGGAGGCGAACTGTACCCCTACAAACAATAAGGGCATGTGTCCCATCTGCTAGCTGAACTTGTGTATGTAACTGCTCGTCAAAAGTGAAGTGATAAGCATCACCATTCATATGACCATTCACACCCGAGTCAACATCCAAAGGGGAGATGGACTGGTGCAAGCATAAAAAGCACGAGGTATACCTGTAGTGGTGGTAGTAATAATAGTTGGACCCTGAGAAGTCAGGGCGGACATAAGTATATCCAATCGAGATATGATAGTATTCATATCACTCTCCCAAGGAGGAGCAGCAGTAGGAACAATAGTAATAGGTGGTGGTACCTCAACAATGGCAACAGTACGACTGCGAGGAGGCGACTTAAGCTCCAGATAGAGCTTCCAACAAGTAGCTCGGAGATGGCCTGGTCGATCACAATAATCACACCAACGAGAACTAGGAGGTACATTCCAGGTGGAAGTACTAACAACAGAGGTCTTAATAGTAGAGGTCTCAAATCCCTCAGTAATAGCCATAACAATAACAATACGTGGGCATCCGTAACAAAAAAAAGCTCTAAGATAAATAGAGGGACAAAATAAGGGAGAAGAATATACCTCCAATCGAACAGTAGCGACAGATAAAGGTCCAGAAAGCTCCCAAATAATCAGATCACGGTGTCCAAAAATTCAATAACTATAAATAATTGATCTATCAACGGAAAAAAGGATCTGCTCCCTCCTAAAAAAGTCCTAAATACTAAAACCTTGCAGCACTGTGACGAAGAGTGCGAAGGACGAAACTACAACAAAAAATGCGACCCGACAATGGGTTGGGCAATGATCCAGCAGTAGGCTAGCACTTGGGCTGCCGATTTTGAGTTGGGCTTGTATGTTAAGGATTGGTGATTGGTTTTGCTGGGCAGTGGGTTATGGGTAACATGGTTTACAACTAAGCTTCGGGGGTTTGAACAAGACTTAATTTCATTGATTTGGTAATCAATTCTCCATTTGTTTATGCAGTAGTTTCGATCATGCCCTGCAAACTCCTTTCCAAGGTTGGGTAATGGCCATTGTCATGGCACCGAGGCTATAATTAAAAGACAGCCTTCAAGGAACATAAATGTACAGAACTTCTGGTCGTATGTTTTTGGGTTGGGCTGGTATGATTCTCGTTGGGCAGTGGGTGGAGTTTGCTAGAAGTCGGTGGGTGGTTTGCTAGCAGTCGGTGGAGCTGCTTGCTGGGTTCTGTTTGGGTGGATGCTCGCTGGGCAGTTTGCTTGCTGCTTGCTCTTTGAGGAGTTGTGGCTGCTAATTATGGTGAAGTCTATGGTGGAGGTTAGGGTTAGGGTTAGGGTTTGAGTTTGGCTCTGATACCAACTTGAAATAATTGTGAGTAAAAAGGGATACTCAAACTAAGAGTAAAGCCCCCTATATATATAGTCAAATAATAATACAAAGTGACCTAAATATTCTTGTGGTCTAGGCAAAAATATAAAGTCATAGTAAGGGTAAAAAAGGGAAACGAAACTCTAATAAACTAGATTATACTCTAACACTTTCTTTTCTTCCGATTTTCAATTTTCATTTTGTTTTGTTGGTGTTTGGTGATGATCATTGGGTAGGCAATGACTACAATGGTGGTTGGGATTTTGGGTCATATGTGATGCACTATTGTTAGAGTTATATACTAAAAACTTACTTTTTATGGTGAAACTCAGTTTATTATTTAATAAAATTTCTTCATTTTTTATTGAGAATCTTTATAGGTAAAATGTTTGTATTATATTAAATATATATTATGAATGTGTGTCTTTTATTTTATATTTTAGATTATAGATAATATGGTATGTAGAGTTTGGCTTAACAGAAGATCAGATTATCAGATCCTAGTATGATATGAGAAAAGGTTCATAGTTTTAGATAAAATTGGACATACTATCTACAGATGTGATTTCCTACAATGGATCGAGATAGCAACCTTTCAAGTGAGCTCGATGTTCGATCCTGAAATTGGGAACAACGTCAAAAAAGGGGTTGAGAGTACACCTGGCTTATCCCCTCTGATGATTAATTTAGTCAAGTCTTAAGTGTGAGAAAGTGTACACAGCAGAGCTATTTTTACTTACATACCTTCGTTTTGTCTTATTAGTGGGATATTTATACCTTTCATTGCAATGTGGTGGCTCCCATTTAACCTCCAATCCTAGGATTCGTAGCATGTGCCCTCTATCTAGAGTAATAAGTGTTATCCCGTCATAACTCATTAATGCCAAGCGATTGGACATCTGGGTTTACACGTTGAGATCTGATTACGCAGTCATTACTGCATTTCTCGAACATCGAGTGCTCTACCCCAATATTCAGTCTAACGCCGACCACTTATGAGTTGGCATAGGGGTCTCAACGGGAACCCCCCGATGGCTCCTCCAGCAAAGGGCTATATTTTTTCCTTTTGATGGTTAGTCTTAAGTTCTCTACAAATTAGATAGCTAATCATGGCTTGTCGCATCAATGCGCTGCTTCAGGCTCATACATTGATGCCATTTAATACTCGGCACGAACCGAGTAAACATTAATTGGCGATCAAGCATTCTATGCTCGGTCTCAACCTAAAGTATCCTATGCTCAGCCTTGGCTACCAAGGACTATCCCACGGGCTCTGACCGCAATGGGTTGCCACGTGTCAGTTCATAGTTGGATGGATGTTATAATCGTAGAACAATCTTCTGACATATAAGAGACTGTTTGATGTCTCGAATTATTGCACTCATACACTTTGTATATTGAACATAACCGTTATTGAGGTTATTATATTTTTATTGACTAAATAAGAAAATAAAAACCTCATGGTTATTATGATTGTTTAATCTCTTAAATCTGAATTATTTAATTAACATATGCATATAATAATTGTTACTTTAATTAAATAAAAAATTAAGATTCATATTTACGTCAACAAATTCGGTGAATTGAGAGATGACATTATTTGTATAGTAGAAATTAATTATTAAAAGAAACTACGTCCTGACATTTAAATGGATTGATGATGTCTTCTTCAAAAATCTCATAAGTTTTGTCCATGTCAAACCCTGTAGGTGGATTTAATTATCCAACATAACAAATAAGTTGAGTAGTAAGATCTCAAGAATAAAAAGAAGTCAATTAAATATAATTGTCAATGGTTTAATTAATTGATGAACATCTGTAATCTTGAATGTGGAGAAATTATTAAGCATATAATAACGAAGAGCTCAAATATAATTTTAAAATAAGGTCCATAAGATCAATAATAAATTTTTAGTAAACCAACTTATTATTTATGGATTGTAAGATGTTTATTCTAAATTGGACATAGGATTCATAAGTCAATTGGATACCCGACCCTTTTTTTCTTAGGGTCTCTAATATAACCTATAAATAAATGCACTCCCTAGTTATCTCAATCATAACATTTACCTTCACATTTAGAAAAAGCAAAGAGAGAAATCATGGGAGAAAACTTGAAAGTTTGCGGCCCACATTGCATTCGAATTTTGGCGTGGAAAGATATACGGTAAAAGATCATTCGAGCCTGATATTCGATTGGTATCTATCTTCATTCGTGCAAATCTACTTGACAAAATTAAATCCTAAGTTCCCCTTGTAGGGTTAACAGACAAATAAATTATTATAATCAATTAAACGCGTCGTCAACGAATGTTAGGATTACTGTTCTAATATGTGGTATTAGAGTCATGTTGATACCGCGCATATATTGAATGCAACAATATATGCGTTCTTATTTTACAACGTAAAACTGTGTTAATCTCTATTTTACAACGTTCTTATCCCGCTATTATAGTCACATTTTTTATTATCGTTTTATTTGATTAGATCTCACTACAGTTTAATCGTAGTTAGTATTATTGCAAACGATTTACACGATGGTTTATTCATGTTGTAATATTGATGGTAGTATGAAAACTCCCTCATGGAGGCATAGGGCCATATATTATTGCTACTATTTTTTTTTTTTTTTGTATTGAATTTTCAGAGGAAGACAATTGTTCAGAAGCAGTTTATCATAGCAAAAATTGATTTCACGCAGAAAAAATTATTTCAGAAATCCCAGTGTAGTGCAACATGTAGGTAACTAAGTTTATCAAAGATTGTTACAGACTCCTTATTGCATTGAAACTGAAAACATGACTATAATAGTTGACTCTTTGTTTAAGCAGTTTTCTAATAATTGGGACTCTTCGTATAAGCAATCTTCTAATAAATTTTTGTAATTAATTAAACGCAACGTCTACGGTTCTTGGGACTGCCATTCCAAAAGAGTGAGAATGAATGAATATGTGATTGAATGATTTTTTATCTTTTTTAAAATGTTAATTTTTGATTAAATTTACTTGTGGTTTAAATTCTACTTGAAGTGCACTATGGTAGTATGTATTTGGTGAAGCTTTGGTGGTGGAAAAGGTGATGATTGGGGCAGTGGCATGGATAATAAAGGTGGAGATGGTGGTAGCTTCTGGTAGTTAGAACAAAAAAAAAAAAAAAAACGTTATGGTTGACTGGTATTTTTTTTTCTTTTATATTTTTCATCTATTTTATCAGTTAGATTAGTCCAATAGAAACGTGAAGGGGCCAAATTTATTAACTTGAAACCATAAGGAGGAGCTAATTGAAACATGACTCAAAATTTGAGGGGGTATTTTATAATTAATCCTAAACTCTATTTCTGTTGAAGGAATAAATATTTAAATTTATGCCCACTCAAAACATCTCTAAAACATTTTCATTTTTTAAAAATATAAAATTAATTAATTAGAGAGTTCAGTCATAAATATTAAAGAAATTTTATCATATTAATTCATAAAATCTCAAAAGCAACTGTGGAATATCAGCGGAATCCGCATCCACTATCCAAAACGTAAAGGTCAAAAACCACAATAAAAAAGGAACACACAAGAGAACCACCATCAAGTCGTTGTTTATTTGAAAAGTAACGAATAAAACTAGAAGAATAAAGTTGGTAAGTGGAGGATAAAAGGGAAAAAACGTGGGACCACTACAACTGCAATTGTTGCAACTTGAAAAAGACAAATTTTTGTTTTTTGAACAGAAGAAGAAAAAAAGATGCCTAGAAGCACACACTACTATGTATGTCATGTCAATTTTCCATAATAAACCTCACTCTTGTAACACATAATGCTGCTCACTAAGATTAGGATGCTCTCAGTACTCATGATTTAGATCTTCCCGCAATACTCTCATACGAATTCTCTAAAACCCTATAAAATGTTTTTGTGTTTTGAAATAAGGTCTCGCTTATGTTCACTTATGCTACTCTCGAGAGTTCAACTAAGACAAAACAACTGAAAGAAAGTGGAAGAGAAAAGAACTCACATGTTCAGATTTCCGGCAATCCTCCGCTCTGCTTCTCTGACGCATTCGAGAACAACTGGTTTTCCATTGTCGTCACGATAAGCACCCTTCACAAAACACCCAAAAACCCACTTTACCAACTGAAAACACAAACAAATCAGAATCGGCGATTCACCGCTTGGCTGCTAAGAAACTCCAGGAAAGCAACAGAAATTCCCCATTAAACGTCATTACTGAGCCCAAAGTTCCACTCTTTTTCTTCTCTTTTGGCCGATCAACCCAAATTATTGATTCGTTGTTTGATTTGTTGTTTGGTTGCCGAGAAATTATGGACAAGAAAAGAAATTTCAGTAAGGCACAATTCAGCTTAAATTTTGAAATATTTTATTCCCTTTCCTCTGCTTCTTCAGCAGCCAAAGACTTACATTGATAACTGACATACTGAAGCCAAATAAGTTTATCGCTCTTTGCTTGCCAGGAAAGAACCAAAAGATGAAATTCGGGAAAAAAATGTAAATTGAGCTGAGCTATCCCTATTATTGTTGACTGTGTTCTCGGAAGCCAAACCCAAGGATCAGAAATAAATGAAAATGAATTGCGGATTGGCAGACACTTACGACTCCTACATTGACTTTGTCGGGACTAGGATCTGCCAGAAAAGCTTCGGTGACGCCTAGAATTGGGTCTTTCGCAGCGGGCTCCACGTTTCTCCACCACGACGTCTTGGATCGCGCTCCAACTGCCGAGCTCGACATCAGGACTCTCCTCGAAATCGCTGTCCGAAACGCCATAGATGAAGACGGTGTGCGTCTGTGTGAGAGAGAGAGAGAGAGAGAGAGAGAGAGGGGGGGGGGGAGGGGAACGAGAGAATGGGACTAGGATCGAAGCTTGTCTCGGAAACCGCGGTGTTGCTGTGAAAAACAGATGACGTTTGTTTTGTGTACTTGGACGTTCTGAAGGCGAATTTACGGATATAACATGAGTCAGTGTCCGAGAGACAAGATGGTAGAAGGGGAATGGTGGCACTATATTTGGAATTTCGTTGGATGGGATGAGGTCAATCGTCAGCGTAACGCTTCATTAAGGGGATAAAGCGGAAAATGTAATGTTTACAAAAAAAAATTTTACCAAATCTTTTTTATTAAATAATGTCGTACAACTTTTGTCATTCAATATTAATAAAATGTGTTTATTTAATAATAAAAAATTATACCACATTATATAAAATAGATATTTAGTAAACATAATATTACCCTATTAATGAGAGAGATTGACTATCAAGTATTTACTCGGGTAACACTAGATATGACAACGCTTGGATCTAGAGGTTGGCTTGGCAGCGATCGGGTGGAGGGTTTTATTTTTTATTTTGCATATTGTTTGTGCTTTTTTTTTTCTCAAATTCTGGAAATAGATAAATAATAACAAATTTACTTATTTATATCTATCTATTTATTTATTTTATATCTATCTATATTTATATTTATACTACTTATAAATATTAGTATATGTAAAAACAATTTAATTTTATATTTTATCCTAATTATTATATAAATTCAATTATATCCACATATATACTTTTATCTAATTTTTATTGTTTACACATATTTGACTTTTAATTTATTTTAAAAATATTTTATAAATATATCTAAATTTTTTTGAACTTATTTATTAATAGTACAATTACATACAATTATCTATATCTATATGAAGAAGTAAATACATATATGTTAAATTACTAGTCATTGCTCATACTTGCAGGCACTATACAACAAATAAAAAAAATTTAGACAATTGCCCAAATTCAAAAGAAAAGGCCTAAAAATATTTATATCAATTCTTCTTTTAAAATGACTCGAAATATATCGTCGATCATATCCTATATGTTAATGGAATTGTCATAAAAATATAAAAAAACTTTCTAAAACAACATCATATATACAAATGTCTCTGAAAAAAAATACTAACATAATTCATTGAAATTTACGATCTTTAAACAATAAATAAAATATTACTCATTTATAAGACTTATGAATTTATCACATCTATTACCACTCAATTTAATAATATAACATAATTATAAACTCAACCACCATATTTTCAATGTTCATTATCCCAATATAATAAATACATTAAGGCAAAAAAAAATATACTATCATAACACAATTAAATTCACAAATTTTAATTAATCAAATCTTGCTCATTTATTAAATTCGTGAATTTATCACCACTATCACCATTCAACTCCAAATGACACAATATAATTATGAATTTTGTCACTAAATGTTCAATCCTCCACATATAAATATACACAAAAATACATTCACACACATTTCTTTTTCGGTTATCAAAAAACCCTCCTAACCAATAAATACTTTTATTAGAAATAAAATAATTCAAGTTTTTAAAATAAATTAATATTTAATTAAAAATAAGGTAAAAATCATGGACATCCCCTGAGTTTTGGCAATAGTAGACGGACACCTCTTGACATTTTATAGATTATATGGAGACCCCCTGATATTTGAATTCATTGCACGAAGACCCCCTTTATCTTTCTTCCGTCAATGTTTCTAATGGAAATCGATAATTTTATCACAAAAAAAATTATTATCTTTAAAATTACATTTCTCCAAATTTAGTATCAAAAAAATTAAAAATTTAATAAAATCAAATAAAATTTGATTTAATACCTAAAAATTTGATATAATTTAGTACTCCAAAAAATTGATTAAATGAACTTAAAAATTAATTTAATATTAATTCAAAAAAATTGAATATAAATTGGATAAAATTAAATTTCAATTTTTAATAAAATTATATATTAATCTATAATCTAAGGTTCATTTCGTGTTAAATAGTATTTAATGTTTATAGTCAATGTGTTATTTTTTATTTATATTAAGTGTTATTTATAAATTAAAAAGAAAGTGACAAAATACATGTCGTCAAATATATAGAAACTTTAAATTAGTTTCATGAATTAAATAATTGTATAATATATAGTTTCATATATTTTATGGAGTATAAATAATAACAAAAATAACACAGGAGAAACAAAAAGAAAAAGATAATGATATGAGAGAGATAGAGATAGAGAGTTATATGAGAGATGAAAGTCTTATAGTTGTAAAAGAAATGAAAGTTCAATTAGGACCATTAGATCAAAATCGATCTAAGTCGCGAAAGGTTCAAGACAAACAATCTAACTATTTTATTATATAGATTATACATATGTTATGTCTAATTATTATGATAAAGTCAACTACACTCGCCTATATACTTTTATCTAATTTTTGTTTTTTACACCTATTTGATTTTCAATTTTTTTTGAATTTTTATTAGGACTTCTAAATTCTTTTGAATTCATTCATTACTAGTACAGTTACATAAAATTATTTATATCAATATAAAAAAGTAAAATCCTATATATGTTAATTATTATATACATATAGTTATCATGTTGAATTCCACACTAAAATATATGTTATATTATATTTTCAATGTACAATAATATAATAATATTATAAACGATCTAATCAATCTATGTGAAAAAAAAAATTCTATAATATAATTAAATGTGTAAATACTTAAAGGGATCGAAGAGATACCTAAATAAATAACATATTATTTACTCAAAAACTTATAAAATAAATTAATAATTAAATTTAATAATAAGTAAAATACGAATTAATCTAATTTATTACTTAATTTAATTGCACATATAATATAATTTTTTTAAAAAATATTATTTAAATTTACTTAGTGCAATGCACGTCGTGCATTACTAGTTACTAATAAAAGACAACTAAATGAAAAAATTTTGAATTTTAATTTTTCCCTTCCTTAATCTTCTAAAGCCAATTACATCCTCTGTGCCCCTTCACCTTCTGAATGCCTTTACACCTCCTCTTGACGTTACTAATTATGGAAACATCGACGTTACTAATTTACACCTCGTCTGTGCCCTTAATGTCTTTACACCAGCTCTCTTTTGTCCATGTTTTGTATTTCCCTCTTGTTATTATAACAAAACCGACGGTAGTGAGCTCCAGCACAAGAGATTTTGAAAGCATAAAACCTATTAATTATTTGTTGCTTAGAAATTACGGTAAATTCTTCTATGAGGTGCACTTTGCATTTTTTTATAATATATTATGTGGACCTTTCTCTGTTTCTTATTTAAGTAGTTGATGTCCACGTACTTCCCAGGTGAACCATTTTAAAAACAAACTATTTTATGTTAAAACTATGAACTATTCTGCAATTAATAATCAACAATGTATCTCATATCATTATCAAACCAACTTATGTGAGTCCATTTCACTTCCAAAAGAATGGGTTTTGATGATGCACAAAACTGTCTTTGTGCAAGATCAACAGTCAAGTATGTGTAAGGGTGTGATTAATGAGCAATTAATGAACAATCAACGACAATCAATGGATAAAAACAGTAAATAAGCAACAAACACAAAGATTTATAGTGGTTCGATCTGGGTGACCTACGTCTACTCTCGGGAATGGCAGTGGCGGCCTGTGTTCTTTATTAATGTTGATGAATGATAGTACTTTGGAGAAATAAAGTGTTTTTAGGGAGACAGAGAGAAAACAATGAGTGTAAGCTTCGGAGGCGTTGGAGGCGTGCCTTCAATGTTGAGAGGGCTTACATTATATAGCTAGAGTAAGGTAATGGAGGCGGTGACGTGAGGGAAAAAAATTCCATAGTTTTGGCAAGTATTGTTATGGTGAGATCTTCTATGTCAATCTCCATATTATCTTCCCTCGTGCTTCTATTCATCCGAAGGAGAACGTTAGTTGGATTGAGCTTGACCTGGACCTGGACCTGTCTTGGCTTGGACCTGGAGTTCTAAAGTGAAGAGGAGCGAAGAGGGAGGCGCCCAAGGGGCCAGCCTAGGCGACGCCCAATTGCTAAGTCTCTTGGGCGTTGGCCTTGAGGCTTTGGTTGTTGACTTCTTGATGTCTTCTTTTTCAATGGGTCGATCCAGTTTAGAGTTAGACTTTTCTTCAAGTTTTCTCGGATTGTTTTCATTGGGCTTAGCTCAGTCAAATTCGTGCTCGTCATTTGTCCCCATGCCCCAAGCCTCTGATTTTCATAGAGAGGAAGGGATTGAGGGCATGTGTTTCGTCTTTCTCTGAGTGAGCAGGAATTTTTTTTTTCGTCTTCGGGACTCCCATGATAGGTATCGAACAAATTTTTTTTTTTTTTTGGCTGATTAGGCGCAGCCCACTTTATTTGACTTTTCCTCCCCTTTTTTTTTTTTTTGATGGGCTGACTGGGCGCCGCCTATTTTGTTTGACTTTTCAACTTTTTTTTTTTGGTTTTCCTGACTCCTTTTTTTTTCTTTCTTAGTCTACTGTTGGGCGCCGCCCCTCCCTCTCTCTCCTTTTTCTTTATTTTTTTTTGGCTTGGTTTGGCCTGAGCGTCACTTCTTTTCCTTCTTTTTTTTTCTTTGGCTTCTTGGGCTTTGGTTTGGGCACTGCCCATCTCTTCTTTTCCTTTTTTTTTTTTTTTTTTTTTTTGTGATGGATCCTTGATGCAAAGTGAGGAGGGATTTTGGCGAGGAGTCCATGGGTGTGGGCGACGCCCTGTCATATGCTGGCAATTTGGGTCTTGCACTAGGTGTTCGTGAAGGTGAGATGGGAGACTGGGCGAGATGGGAGGACTCATCCCCATGGGTGCCAGCGCTTTGTTGGGCGGCTCCTTCTTTGCTGTGGACCCCGGTATGACATCAAATGTAGGGGGAGACTTGGTGGGTGACGCCAGCTTGATAGGCAAGACAAGAACATTGTAGACGGCTTCGTGCAAGATTAACGATCAAGTATGTGTAAGGGTGCAATTAATGAGTGACAAACAAGCAATCAATGACAATTAAGAGTAAAACAGTAAATAATAGATCAACACGAGGATTTATAATAGTTCGTTTCGGGTGACCTACTCCACTCTCGGAAACGGCACCGGTGACTTGGTGTTCTTTATTGATAAATCATGGTCTCCGAAGAGTTACAATGCTTTTGAGAGAGAAAGATAGAGATAAGTGCGGAGAGGTTTTGGAGGCTTCAAGGTATAGAGGTCTCAAGAAGGTCCTTGGAGGCGTTTCCAGGCCCTTCATGTTGAGAGGGCTTACATTATATAGCTAGGGTAAGGTAGTAGAGGCAGTGATGTGAGGGAGAAGAATTCTATTGCTTTGGCAAGTATTACTATGGTAGGAGATCTTCTATATCTATCTTCATATTATCTTCCCTCGTGTGCCTATTCATCCGGAGGAGAACATTAGTTGGACCTGGACCTGGACCTAGACCTGAACTTGTCTTGAATAGATTTGGCTTGGACCTGGACCTGAACTTGTCTTAAGTAGGCTTGGCTTGGACTTGGACCTGGACTTGTCTTGGACCTGGACTTGGAGTACCAAGGTGAGGAGGATCAAGAGGAGGGGCGCCCAAGGGCTCCCTTGTCCTCCTCCTCCTTCGGCCGTTGGCTTTTGGTGATGTCCTCTTGGTGTCCTTCTCGATGGGTCGACAATGGACGCTTCTTTGGGCTTTCTCGATTTATTTAAATTGGGCTTGGCCCAGTAAAATTCGAGCTCATCATTTGCCCCCCATGCCCCAAGCCTCTGACTTTTAGTGAGAGGAAGGGGTTGTGGGCATGTGCTACAACTTCACCTGAGTAAGTCAAATTTTTCTTGTATTTTCTTCGGTACCATAACAAGTTCGTGGGAACTAAGAGTTCAAGCAGTTATGGAGGAGAGAAAGCGAGGAAGAGTCCACGCCCTTGATATCATAGGAGTCTTCCATGGAGGTGTTTTGGGTGGTGCCCACGTTGGAGATGGGAGAGGTGAAGAGGGCTTCAATGGTGTTCTCTTAGAGAAGTAGCTGAAGAGTCCAAGGAGGGAGCACTTGGTGGGTGACACCCATGGTATACATGTGAGCTACTAGGCGGTGCCCATATGGCTGAGGTGGGTGCCTAAGACCACGAGGTAGGTGACCAAGGCAAAAGATAGGCGCCTAAAGCAAGAGGTAGCCACCCAGGGCCATGAGGTAGGCACCCAAGGCAAGAGGTAGGCGTCAGCGCCTTGCTGGGCGGCACCTTATTTGCTGTGGACCCCGGTATGGCATCAAATGTAGAGGGAGACTTGGTGGGCGACGCCAACTTGACAAGCGAGGCAGGAGCATTGCAGATGGCTTTGGGCGCCTCTTCTGGGCGAGAGGGAGAGCTGGGTGGCGATGATGGAGGTGGAGGTTCTTTGTGTTGTCTTCTCCTCCTCCCAAAAGGGTGATGCCCCTAGTACTTTTCGACCAACGCTTGATGGTCAGGTTGCTTTTTGGGAGGTGAAATCTAGTGGTGCCCCCACTCCTTTCCCGACTATGACTTCTGGAGCTAACCTTTGGAGTTGAGACTCCTGTGCGGTCTTCTATGGGGACGTAGCTCCACATAGCTGTCCTGCTTTGAGCTGAGTTTGATAAACGAGAGCCTTTGGACCTGTGGGATATCAGAGAGGCAGGCACAGGGGTTGCTGAAGAGCAAGTATGGCTCGAGTGGCAGGCATGAGAGGATGCCACGGAGCAGTAGGGCTTGGGCGACAGGCACGAGAGGATGTCGCGGAGCAAGTAGGGCTTGGGCGACAGACACGAGAGAATGCCACAGAGCAAGTAGGGCTCAGGTAACAGGCACAAGAGGATGCCACGGAGCAAATAAGGCTCGGGCGACAGACATGAGAAAATGTCGCGGAGCAAGTAGGGCTCAGGTGGCAGGCACGAGAGGATGCCACAGAGCAGTAGGACTCGGGCGGCAGGCACGAGAGGATGCCACGGAGCAAGTTGGGCTTGGGCGATAGACACGAGAGAATGTCGCAGAGCAATTGGGGTTGGCTCATGAATGAAGCGCTAAGCTAGTGATTGAGGCTGCTCGGGAGTAGAGGTATAACTACGTATAGCTCAGAAGAGGGCTGTCGTGACAGAGACTCATTCCATTTAGATGGAGATAAGGAGGGCTCTCTCATTCCATTGAGATGGAGATGAAGAGAGCTCTAAGGAGCAGGGCGCCTGAGACTCATTCCACTGAGATGGAAATGAGGTGGGTGTTGAGGAGTTGGGCGCCTGAGGCTCATTCCATTGAGATAGAGATGATGAGGTTGCTAATGAGCTTGGCGCCTGGTGTCTAGTGTTGGGCACCTAAAGCTAGGCGCCTGGTGAGAGGGGGCGAGACCCATCATGGGAGCACCCAAGGTGGAGATGGCGAGACCCCTCGTCTAGGCGCTTGGTGAGAGGGGGTGAGACCCATCGTCTAGGCCATCTGGTGAGAGGGGTGAGACCCATCGTCTGGGCCCGCTTGGTGAGAGGGTGTAAGACCCATCGTCTAGGCTGCCTGGTGAGAAGGGGTGAGACCCATCGTCTAGACGACATCGAAGGAGGCGCCAAGGTGGAGAAGGCGAGACTATCATGGGGGCGCCTAAGGTGGAGAGGGCGAGACCCCTCATCTGGACGTCTTTTGACTTTTTGTCTACCTTGTTGTTGATAGGTCATAGGCTGTTTGAGATGAAAACAAAACAATTATGAAAACCTTAATCTTGCAAATTTTTATAAAATAATGAATAACAAAATAAATCAACTGAAATTGTAAAAGATAAATAAAATCTTCAAGCGTGTCCTATAGGTGGCCCGATGTTTCCTTGGCGGAGTTGTAGCCCTCAAGAGATTGTTTGAATTTCTCCGAGGGGTTATTGGCGTTCTCTATCGTCTTGGTAACGACCAAGTGGCAGGGCTTGTCCTTTGCCAACAACGTATTGCCTCAACTGACCACGCTGTATGAGCTCCTCTATTTGCCTCTTGAGCTTATAGCAGTTATCTGTGTCGTGGCCATGGTTGCGGTGGAAACGACAGTACCTGTTGTGATTTCTATGATTTGGGGCGGACTTCATTTTTCTAGGCCAAAGGAGCGTGGGGTCATCTTGTATCTGGAATAGGATGTGCTCCACCGAGGCGTTGAGTGGAGTGAATGGTCGTTGTTCCCTTGGGGGTAGTGGTCTGAGACGGTCTTTTACATAGACTCTCTCGGCTTTCTTCTTTTTGTTCTCGGTCTCCTTTTTATCTTCCCAGCTGGCTTTTCTTTTATCCCCTCCTTGAGAGGACTCATCCCAATGGGCCTTGGAGACATCTTCGAAATTCATATATTTATGTGCCCTAGACAGGAGTTCGGGCATACTAGAGGGCGGCTTCTTGAGGACTGAGAACATGAAGATAGAGGTGCGAAGACCGGCAATAAAGGCAGCCAGAGCCACCTTATCGTCTGGCTCATCAATTTGGAGGCATTTCCTCATTGAAACGGGTAAGGTAGTCATGAAAAGCTTTATTTCCTATCATGCTGGTGGGTCACTAGTTTTTGATGGCAACATCCCCCAATGAAGTGGGAGACGAATGACCTACTTAGTTCCTCGAAGGAGCGGATGGAGGAAGGTCTGAGCTTGGAGAACGACTGGTGAGCAGACCCTTTTAAGGTGGTTGGGAAATCCTTACAAATGATCTCCTCAAGCACATTGTGGCATTGTATGAGGGACTTGTAGGAATCCGGATGGTCAAGGGGGGTCTTTGGTGCCGTCGAAGATCTCGATGGTGGGCATCTTGAACTTCGAAAGCAACAGGTAATTAATAATGTCAGTAATAAAAGGAGTATCAGTGCGCCTCACCAAATAGTCCACAGTTTTCAGGCGTCTGTGCCTTGATGGCGTTGAGGGCATTACCAAGCTGGTCCTGCACTTCCTTGATCTTCTCATCCCATTAGTTGGGGACACCTTCGATCGGGTGATGGTACTGGCTCTCATGGTCTCCGTATTGACTTTCTCCTTCATCTTCCTACACAGGCACGTGCGAAAAGGGGAACACGTGCGCTCCCTACGCGTTGAGGAGGGATCGCTTGACGAGGGGCTCCTTGATGTTGCCCTGGAACATTCTGGCGAGGGACCTGGCACCCAAAAGAGACAAGTAGCAACTCCTCTCCCGTTGGAGGGAGTGGGACTCCCATTACGGGATGATGGGTGATGCCCCCTTGGTCGAGCATTAACTGGATCATCTGCTGATTTTGTTTCACCAGCAGTTGCATAGTCTGTAGAAGCTGCTGCTGTTGTCCAACGGTAGGAGGCACTGTGGCAGTAGCGGAAGGTTCCATAGGTGCAGTGGGAGGCAAAGCCTCTTCCCAGTGAGCTGGGTTGTTGTCTTCCGGTTGCTAGCTCATCGATCGAGTAGTGATTGCCATGGACTGCAAGATGGTAGAAATGTAGTAGAAACTTTGTCGTTCTCACAGACGGCGCCAAACTGATGATGCACAAAACTGTCTTCTTGTAAGATCAACAGTCAAGTATGTGTAAGGGTGCAATTAATGAGTGACAAATAAGCAATCAATGACAATTAAGAGTAAAATAGTAAATAATAGATCAACACAGGGATTTATAGTGGTTCGGTCCGAGTGACCTACTCCACTCTTGAAAACGGCAGTGGTGGCCTGGTGTTCTTTATTGATGAATCATGGTCTCCGAAGAGTTACTGTGCTTTTGAGAGAGAGAGAGAGAGATAAGTGCAGAGAGGTTTTGGAGGCTTCAAGGTGTAGAGGTCTCAAGAAGGTCCTTGGAGGAGTTCCAGGCCCTTCATGTTGAGAGGGCTTACATTATATAGCTAGAGTAAGGTAGTAGAGGCGGTGACGTGAGGGAGAAGAATTCTATTGCTTTAGCAAGTATTGCTATGGTAGGAGATCTTCTATATCTATCTCCATATTATCTTCCCTCATGCTCCTATTCATCAGGAGGAGAACATTAGTTGGACTTGGACCTGGATTTGTCTTGAGTAGATTTGGCTTGGACTTGGACCTGGACCTGGACTTGTCTTGGACCTGGACTTGGAGTACCAAGGTGAGGAGGATCAAGAGGAGGGGCACCCAAGGGCTGCCATGGGCGGCGCCCAAGGGCTCCCTTGTCCTCCTCCTCCTTCGGTCGTTGGCTTTTGGTGATGTCCTCTTGGTGTCCTCCTCGATGGGTCAACAATGGACGCTTCTTTGGGCTTTCTCGATTTATTTAAATTGGGCTTGGCCCAGTAAAATTCGAGCTCATCAAGTTCCATAGTTTTATCATCTTTTCTACATACTTTTAACAAGAGCTACTGTGAGCTTTTTCAATTTAAATTTTTTTTGTTGCCAAAGAATTTGTACATGCACTTGCAGTAAAAACTTAATCTTAGGTTGTGCATTCATATTCTAGATCAAAGGCCACGGGTTTTATGAAACAAACAAGATGGTTTATGCTTTCTATAACCCTTCTTGCCCTTGAGTTCTAAAAAAGTGACATGCGTAGTTGAATTTAAATATTCTGTTAGAATCATAGTTCTATACTATGATCTCTTCCTCTTGTAGCATAACAATTGGAATGGAAAGAATGACAATATTATCTTAAGCTCAGTCTACAGGGATAATATTCTCCTACTTTTATTCCCTTATTGTCTATTCTATGTTTGTACTACTATTAAAAGGTAGCTATTCAGAAAAACTTTTGATTACCTATTTTAACATTAACAATTTTTTTATAGTCCATTATATCCCATTCAATTGAACAAGTCAAGATGTAACCGCTCAAGAATTTAATTGATCTCTTTTTGAAGTATCATCTTTTCTTCTTCCAATATATACTTGCAATTTGTGGTTTTTTACTGGTCTTTCCATTTAACAGACTTCCCAGCTTCCCTAAAGAATAAGTGCAGTTGTTTGCGGTTATTTAATAGTCTTGTCATTTAAGAGTTGTTTCTTTGCAGGAAAGTCATAGGTCTCTCTTAAAAGACCTTCAGCTCATACACTTCCCCACTTCTTCTCCGTTAAAATGCCAATATTAGGCTCATTGTCTCGAAAGCGGCCAAACCTCTTGGTTGATTTCTCTTGCAAAGCCCATGAAGAACCAACGATCACCTGAAGACACACCCCATTGAGATATTCCACAAAGTATTGGAGGTTGAATTGTTGGAAGAAGATAAGATATTGGTGGTGGAGTTTGGTAAGATTCATTAAGCTACGGTCAGTGTTCTATGTATGACTTTTCAAAGAATTTAAATGAAAGCCTGAGAGGTTGTTGCAAATTGCACTCTCTCTCTCTTACACACACAAAAATGTGAAAAAATGTAATGCTAAATTTATTGGACAGGACACAGGTTACATTGTTAAGAAGAACACTATTCTTGTCAACATTATGTCATGTCCTCGATGGATTTAATCTCACACTTGTCAATTTCTGTGATATATTCCTTCTAACTTCATATTTGTGCTTAATTTTACAATCATTAACCACTTGAGCGAGATAATATCTTTATTGCATGAGCTTTTATGCTAACTGATGGCGTTAACGCACTTTTACAAAAGATGAGCTAGGATTACGTTAGGTTGCTAAGATGATGCAATAATATCCAGGACTTTGGAAGTTAAGATAACAGAATTATAGTGGTTTTCCGGCTTGGAATCTTGGCTAGTCCACTCTGGAATGTAGGCTCTTGCTCCTTTTGTTTTATTCACGGTGATTACAAGGTTGTTATGGCTTCTTTTTGCCACTAGGGTTCTCCTCCTGTTAGGAGGCGTTATATTGCATTTATAAGGTCATTCCCTGCTAAAGGGGGATCTTGGCCGAGATTCTTGTCCTTATTTCGTGATCTTTTCCTTAATTTTAGGAGAAGATCTAGGTTGGTTGAGATTAGGTGCCTTGATTATAGCTTCCTAATGCTTTAGGAACCTCTCGTGGTTATCCAGCCGTTGTCTTGCCTCAAGAGACATTCAGCCCTTACCTTCTGACCTCTGTTAATATGTCTGACCTCCCGGTCTAAGCTGAACTCCTGAGCTAACACTTGAAATTTATTTTAGGCATCATCAGTTGCCCCCCCAGCCCTTGGCCCAAGCGAGCTTGGGCATGAGCTGAGCTGCTTTCACCTTGGACCAGACCTGCACCTAGCTGACCTTAGTCCGCATGTGAGATGCACGTGGGAGGGGATTTTTTGACGGTTACAGCAATCATGGCTCCCTTAGTTCCCGCGCATGCTTCATCCCATGTCTTTTAAGCCTTAAATGCTCAAACGGCTATCACAAAACCACTCAAAACTCCATGTTCATCTACTACGCTGTTCACCTTTGCCTCTGCCTCTTTTTCTCTGCAATTTCTGGGTTTTCCTACACGCGATTCACTCATTCTCTGCTCAAGATTGCGTTTTTCGGGTACGCCTCGAAGTCTTGCTTTGCTTCTTCTCTCCAATTTCATCCTCAGTTGTTGTTTGTTGCTCTCTTCCCTGTCTAGGTACGCCCTTTCTACCCCCTTCTCTTTCTCTTACCTTTCCCCACTCTGGAGCCCTCCAATTTGAGGTGGTCGTTGTTTTTCTGGGTTTTTCGATTCTTTTACTTTTCGAATCGAGATTGTTGTTTATCTCCTCTTCCCCGCTTTGTGGATTGGAACTCCATTATGCGAATTCTTACCATTGGGGGGTACAGTGCTGACCCTAGGATTATTAGGGGGTGTTTGATTAGTATTCCTCCTCTCTATCATTCTTTCAATCTGCTTTTCTCTCTACCAATCATGTCTGCCTCATCTGGAGCAATTCTTTCCTCTATTTCCCTCTTAGGCGATAGGTCTACTGAAAGAGATTCTGATTTGGGGGATGTAGGTGACGAGATTGACAAATTTTTTGGTATAGATTCTGCCGAGGTAGAGGTGTAAACCGAGGAGGCCCCCCTCCACCTCTTCTCCCATGCCTGATAGACCTGATAAGGGCAAGGGCAAAGTAAGTGGTGTGAGAGTCATTGTTTCAGGTGCAGGGGCTGCCTTTAGGAACACTGAACTTGTAGGTTCCAGCGGACTTACCCCTTCTGACCTGAAGGTTCTCAGTGCTCACTTTCATTTCCCCCCAGGAGTTCAACCCTGGAGTCCTGATAAGTACACCACATATGTTCACCATGTCCACAAGAATGTCTGTTTCTTCCTGACAGCTTTTGATAATGGATTTCGCTTCCCCATTCATCCATTTATCAAAGGTGTCCTTCAACACTTCAATGTCTGCCCTGCCCAGCTCTCCCCCAACTTCTGGGGTGTTCTTGTAGGTTTACTAGTCTTCTTTAAGGACCATAAGCTTGGGGTTTCTACTGTTTCCTTACTTATGGAGCTGTTTAATGTCAAGCAGACCTCCTCTGACAATTTTCTGTATATTTCTAAGAGGACTAAAGCCAAATAGGTCATCTCTGACCTCCCAAGCTCCCATAAGGGCTAGAAGAAACGATTTTTCTTTGTAGGGGTACACAGTGGGAGTTCAACTCAGAGGATAAAACTGATACCCTTTCCATCTCTACAAAGTGGTTTACCCCCAATAATTTGGGTATGTTTCTGCCCAGACCATATCTAATCCAAGCCTAGCTGCTTTGTTAACTTATTTCTTATTTTCCTTAATTTTCTAGGTATTCGACCTAAGCTCAGCGCTGAAGACAAGAGGGTGAAGCTGAAATTGGCGAAGTGTAATCTAAAGAGGTACTCCGAGCTCATTAAACCCTGGGAATTAGGAAGGCAGGGGTTTGGTCCTCCTGAGACAGTGATAGAAGCTCCAATTCCACTTTCCTTTATTCGACCTGAGGACGCAGAAGGTAATGCTCTTTCCCTTATTTGATTTCGCTACTTTTCTCCCTTTCTTTTTCCTCTTGACTAACCAGCTCAAGTCATATCTCCCAGGGTTTTCTACAATGAGGCCTACCCCTGAGATGCTCTAGGTTAAGGTCGAGCAATTGAAGAAGAAAAACAAGGGTGGTTCCAAGCGCAAGGCTGAGGGCAGTTTTGGTGGGAGCCATGTTATTCGAGCTAAGGTTCAAAAAATGGGTGCTTCATCTACCTTTGCCTTTATCCAGAAGGCTCCACCATCCCCCCTACATGCTTCACCAATCTCAGGACTTCCTTTCCCCCGAGAGACCCGACCTGCCACTAAAGATGCTCCTGGGCGAGATTAGTCCTCCCCTTCTGTATCTGAAGTTGAGAGGGCCTTGGACACTATTCGCACTCTCCCTAGTTATGCTACCTCTGCGTCAACCAAAGATGCCTCCCAATCTCTTCCCAAAGAATTCGTGGTAGGCAAAGAGGTCCTCCTGAAGTCTGAGAATTCCCTTATTACTGATGTGAAGTGTGCTGTAAAGGCCATTGCCTCAATTATCCCAGAGTTTGACATTGATGCAACCACTTTCTGTACCCCTGGGAACCTGTATTTCCACTGCGCTATATGGTTGTACCTCGGTGAGATTCTAATTTGTTAAATTCTTTCTTTTTCCTTTGGTTGTCCTGCGCTCTTCCCTTTGCAATAATCTTTCATGCTTGTCTTCAGACCACCATTCAAATAAGCAGCTTGTTAAAGCAAATCTAAGCCCTGGAGAGGTCGACTAATGCTTCCAAAGCTTTTGAGCTGAAGTGTGCCAATATGGCCTTTGAGAATAATGACCTTAAGGTCTAGGTAAAGGAGTTGCAAGAACAAGTGGAGCAACAGTCTTCCCTTGCCAAATCCAGACAGGAGGAGCTTAGCAAGACTAAAGAAGACCTTCAGTTAAAAACTGATGACTGGATCAAGGAAAGCCGAAAGTCTCTCGATGCTCTGGCTTCATTCAGGAATGTGAAGAAGGAGTATGAAGTGTTAGCAGAAGCCAATGATGCTGTTAGGGAGGAGTTGGAGACTGCCAAGAAAGAGCTGGGGGTGTGAGACACTACCATTCGAAAAAAGGATGAGCTGATTGCCCAGCTAGAAGATGATGTTCTCACCAAGTGGGCTAAAGGGTGGATTACTTTCCAGCGTATCGCTGAGAGAACCTACCCTGAGATGGATTTTGACTTTACAATTCCCCTTTAGGAAAAGGGTGAGGTGTCTGATGAAGAGGATGATGGTCTTCTTGCTCCTCCTACTTCTGAAGACGTGCCCAGGGACTCCGAAGGACTCGTTCCTACAGCTGGAATTCCTGCCCAAGATGTTCCTACTTCTTTAGACATCTCTACTCCCCTAGCTAATGAGCCTGCTTCTTCCCTCCCTACTGAGCTGGCCACAAGAGCCTTGATTGAATCTGAGGTCCTTGCCTCTTTGCCTGCTCTTGGCGCTCATGAAACTTCAACTGTTGCTGTGCCAAAAAGGTCGCTTGCTGAGCTGGAGATCCCTTATTCCATTCCTCCTGCTGAGACATCAGCTACTGCACTACAAGACCCTTCATCTACTCTCCCTTCAAAAACTTAAGATTTTGTAACTTTGAGCTAATTATCTCAGAATTGTAACATTTTGAAACGAAAATGTCAGAATTGTAGCATTTTGTATCTTTAATTTATAGCTTATAGCTCTCCTTCTTTTCTTTTGCTTTTAATTTGTTGTTCTACTCTACCATCAATCACATATGATATTCCTCAACTCTTCCCCCCTTTTGCTTCAGGGGCTCATTCAGATCTCCTTGAAGTAAAAAGGTTAGGAATAACTACTGATGTGCCTAGCTGAGCTTCTAGCTTCTCAACCTACTTCTGTCCGAACTCCAACAACTGACCATCAGAGCTTTGGCCTTACTTCATCCTCAAATACCATAAGGAGCTTCCATTTGCTGACCTGCGTAGTTGACCTTGAAAATCAAACGTAGCTTTGAGTCAAATTACTGCCTAGGTATGGTAGATCCGAAGGTCAGGATTTATGATATTGGAATGAAGAAGAACTTTCCTTCTCACCTCAGGATGATGGTTCATCCTTCCCATGTATAGCAGGTTAGCAAAATGCTTACTTGTGCCAGGGTTAAATAACCTCTGAGCTGGTTTGAGGGGACCCTTTGGTAAACCTTAGGAGACATGTGCACGTGTAGCCATTGGTCAGGTTCTCTTTTTTGCTCGTGAGTTCAGTCGATCTGATTAGGTGAAGTGAAGTGCATACAATCATGCTCTGTCCAGTGGTTCTAATGTGCCGAGGTCCTGGACTGTCATGGACCACACTCAAGGTGACAACCTAGAAGAGCATGCCTAGATGTAGCTACTTGAGTGCATTGACTTCCTCATTTCTGACTCGTTGACCTCCCGATGTGTAAGGTTTTGTTTTGACCTTTCTTTTATGCTCTGGACCCCTCCTTAGATGTCTGCTTGTTTTATCCCTGGGTGTCATTGATGCCTGCCTTTAATGCATTGCCTTCTTACTAAAAAGGTTTCTGCCCCCCTAATTTGGAAATCCAGAGACCCACTGACTTAAGATTGCGTGTAATTCCTAAACATTTGGGGTCTTCAAAGGATCCCTATAAGCATCGGTTATCACTTCCCTCCAGGCACCCCTTTGTTATTCTTGAGGGCTTAACGCCTTCTATTTCATTCTCTTCTCTTTTTGCTTGAATCCGCAATGTTTGCCCCATTTTCTGCTCTGTTTCAAGAATGAACCTCCTTTGGGGTTGAGTGGATGTGGCAGACTCGCTACTTTGCTCCCTCAGTGGTGACGTCCTCTGATTTAGAGAGGATAAGGAAGAAGTTCTTTCTTGATTTGGAGTTACCTCTACGTGCCCCAAGCTCCGATGAACCCTGTAATTACCTTCCTCCTAGGGAGACGTGCTTCTTTGAAGCAGCTTTAGAGATGGGTTTGCGTCTTCCTATTCATCCTTCTATTGGATTTATTTTGGCCTATATCGGCTTGTGTCCCTCTCGTCTTTCACCCATGGGATGGGCTGTCATGACCAGTTTCTTCCTCTTATGGCGTCTGCGAGGTAATGACGAGTTTCCTACGGTTGCAGAATTTCTTTACTAATTTGACCTTGAGGAGGATGAAGTTTCATACTTCGTCTGCTTTCGGTGGAGAGACTTCAGGCTATGTCGCTTAGTGTTTGATCTCCCCTTTCCTCCTTCGAGATGGGCCCAACGCTTCTTCTTTGCTTCCAGTGACTCGTGGAGGTCTTCTGAGGTGGGCACTAGGGAGTGTAGAGTCCCTCAATCCTGGAAAAGCTATTCTTACCCAGGTGAGAGTGACGAGGGTCTCTCTCTTGGGATCAAATTTTTATGACGCTATCTGCCTATCTTGTTTTTTGGTGTGTAGGTGTTCTTGACCTGAACTTGCTTGAATTGATGAGGATATAACTAATGACCAAATTGAGCCCATGTCCTTTTCTGAGCTCATGACATCAGAAAATCTGTTCTTATTTAGTGCTGCTGCGGCTGAATGAGACTTTTCTTTTTTCCCTAAACTCGACTCTTTTTCTTTAGAGTCTGATAAAAGCGAAAACACTAAAGCTCCTTCGAAGAGGCGCAAGAGGGATGGTTCTTCCTCCCCTACCTCCGAATCTGGCCTGGGGGAAGTTCTGTTCTCCACTACTGGGCAAAAGCTGATGGATCTTCTGTTATCAGCTGAAAATGAAAGGGATGAGCTGAAAGAGGAGAACCTTCGTTTGAAGGAGAGGATAACTGAGTTGGAGAGACGACTAGGAATTTTGCTTTGATTGTAACCTTGTAACTGCTGATGTTTTGAAAACCTCAATTTTCCCATATTTGCTGCACATTATGAACGATTTGTGATTTGAAGAAGTCTTTTGTTTTGTAATCTCTGATGTTTCTAAGCTCCATGACTCTTTTGATGAATTCATTGCGAACGCTAAGGTTTTTTCTATGAACCAATGAGTTCATCATTCTTATTATGAATTAGTAAGTTCATCCCGAGCTCTTCTTACGAACTAATAAGTTCATCGTGAGCTCAGGGCTCTCTTTATGAACAAGTGAGTTCTCCGTGAGCTCCAGGGCTCTTTCTATGAACTGACGAGTTCATCGTGAGCTCTAAGGCTCTTTTTATGAACTAATGAGTTCATTATGAGCTCTAAAGCTCTTTTTATGAACTGATGAGTTCGTCGTGAGCTCTAAGGCTCTTTTTATGAACTAATGAGTTCATCGTGAGCTCTAAAGCCCTTTTTATGAACTAATGAGTTCATCATGAGCTCTAAGGCTCTTTTTATGAACTAATGAGTTCATCGTGAGCTCTAAAGCCCTTTTTATGAACTAATGAGTTCATCATGAGCTCTAAGGCTCTTTTTATCAACTAATGAGTTCATCGTGAGCTCTAATGCCCTTTTTATGAATTGATGAGTTCGTCGTGAGCTCTAAGCCTCTTTTTATGAACTAATGAGTTCATTGTGAGCTCTAAAGCCCTTTTTATGAACTGATGAGTTCATCGTGAGCTCTAAGACTCTTTTTATGAACTAATGAGTTCATCGTGAGCTCTAAAGCCCTTTTTATGAACTTATGAGTTCATCGTGAGCTCTAAGGCTCTTTTTATGAACTGACGAGTTCATCATGAGCTCTAAGGCTCACTTTTTTTTACGTGCTCATAAGGATAGATGAATCATAGACTTGCTAATTTTTTAACAATGGTTCATAATACAAGATAAACTTACTAAAAAAATTCCCTAAAATGTTCTACATTCCATGAATGGGGCAGGACTTTTCCTTCTTCCGTTTGTAACTCATAATTTCCTGGTCTAATTACTCGAGAGACTATGTATGGGCCTTCCCAGTTAGACCCCAGTTTCCCATGAGTGAGATCCTTTTTTACCAACAAAAGCTTTCTCAGCACCAGATCTCCGACCTTGAAACTCTTATGCTTAACCCTCCTGTCATAGTACCTAGTTGTTTTCCTTTGGTAGTTCTTTATGTTGTTTAGTGCTACCTCCCTCTTTTCTTCCAACAGATCCAAACTTAGTAGAAGAGAATTATCATTTTTTTCTCGTTTACTAATTCTGTTCTAAGTGAAGGGAGCCCAACTTCAACAGGCGCCACTGCCTCAGAACCGAAAGTCAAAGCAAATAGAGTCTCCTATGTTGCTGACCTAGTGGTTGTCCTATAAGCCCAAAGTACTTCTGGGAGGTGTTCCACCCATTTGCCCTTCATATTTTCCAGTTTGGTCTTTAGGGCAGACTTTATAGTCCTGATGGTGACTTCTGCTTGTCTATTAGACTGAGGATGAGCTGGGGCAAAAAAGTAATTCCTTATTCCGAGCTCAACACAAAAGTTTTTGAACTTTGGATTGTCGAACTACTTGCCATTATATGACACAATTGCTCTAGGGATCCCAAATCGGTAGATTTTGGATTTTCAAGTAAAATTCTGAACTTTTTGTTCTGTAATGGGTGCCAAAGGTTCTACCTCTGCCCACTTGGTAAATTAACCCACCCCTATAATAACGAACTTGCATTGTCCTACACTAGTGGGAAGAGGCCCTAGTATATCTAGACCACATTGTTGGAATGACTAAGGGCTTACTACGGAGGTCAGGAATTCTGCTGGGCCGTGAGGGATGTTAGCGTGTATTTGGCAAGCCTTGCATCTCCTGACCAGGTCTTTTGCGTCCTTGAACAATGTGGGCCAGTGATACCCCTGCCTTAATGTCTTTCTCGCCAAAGCTCGAGCTCCGATGTGATTGCCACAGACTCCTTCGTGAATTTTCCTGAGTATATAATCAGCGTCCTCGTTCCCCACGCATTTGAGGAGTGGCGTTGAAAAAACTCGCTTGTACAAGTTTCCCTGCAAAATGGAAAATCTAGCTGACCTAATTCTCAGCTTTGCTGCTTCCTTGGGGTCTTCTAGTAGGTCTCGTTCTAGAGATACTCCATGATGGGGTCCATCCATCTTGTTGGACTCTGCACAGGAAAAACTTCTTCATTCTCAATACACACAGAGGGTTCTGCTAGGTGTTCCACCGGAATTAACCTTTCTAGATTTTCTTGTGAAGCTGTTGCCAACCTCGCTAGGACATTTGCCCTCGAGTTTTCAGCCCTGGGAACATGCCGGATCTTCACTTGTACAAATTTTTTGATCAGTTCTTGAACTTTTCTAAGATAAAGGGACATCTTCTCACCCTTAGCCTTGTAAGCACCCTCTATCTATTTTACCACAATTTGTGAGTCACTGTAGATTTTCAGTTGATTGGCTTCCATTGAATGAGCTAAGCTGAGCTCTGCTATGATTGCCTCATACTCGACTTCGTAGTTTGAAGCTTTGAATCCAAATCTCAGTGCGTATTCAACATCTATCTCATCGGGGGAAGTCAAAATCAAACCAGCTCCACTGCCCTGAGCATTGACAACTCCATATACTAAAAGTTTCCACGTGGGGAGGTCAGGTTTAACTGCACTGTCTGTGCAAGTATCCTAGTTGTGAATTCTAAAATGAAATCTGCCAATATCTGCCCCTTAATGGCTGTCCTTGGCTTGTATCTGATGTCAAACTCGCTAAATTCAACGACCCATTTAACTAGTCTCCCCGAAGATTTTGGCTTTTGCAGGGCTTACTTCATAAGTTGATCTGTTGGTACTTCGATAGTATGAGCCTGGAAGTAGGGTCTAAGTCTCCTGGCGGTTGTCACTAAGGCCAAAAAGAGTTTTTCTATTTTAGGATACCTTTGTTCTGCCCCCCTCAGAGCTTGGCTGTAGTAGTAAACTGGTTGTTGAGCTCTATCTTTCTCCCTTACTAGCGTTGCGCTGGTTGAGAACTCTGAGATAACTAGGTAAAGGGTAAGTACTTCTCCTTCTAACGAACTTACCAAGACAAGTGGGGAGCTCAAGTATTCTTTCAATGCTTTGAAGGCTTCTTCACACTGAGCATCCCATTGAAAGACTTTCTTTAAGACTTGAAAGAAGGGCTGACACTTGTCACTTGATTTGGAAACGAAGCGACTCAGGGCAGCTATTCTCCCGGTTAAACGTTGTATTTCCTTTGTGTTGGAGGGAGGCTGCATATCCAGCACTGCTTTTACCTTTTTTGGATTAGCCTCTATCCCTCTACTATTAAATATGAAGCCCAAAAATTTTCCTACTGACACCCCAAAGGCATACTTAGTTGGGTTGAGCTTCATCTTGTATTCTCTCAGGACCTAAAACGACTCTGCTAGGTGTCCAATGTGGAGCTCTGCCTTCAGTGACTTGACCAACATGTCATTAATATAGACTTCCATGGAGGTCCCAATCTGTTTTTAAAACATCTTATTCACAGGCGTTGGTAAGTGGCTCCTGCATTTTTTAACCCGAAAGACATCACTTGATAGTAGTATGTCCCTTGCTCAGTTATAAATGAGGTCTTCTCTTGGTCACTGGGATCCATCCTGATCTGATTGTACCCAGAGAAGGCATCCATAAAGCTGAGAAGCTCATGTCCCGTAGTGGCATCTACAATCAAATCTATCCGGGGTAAAGAAAAACTATCTTTCGGGCAAGCACGGTTGAGGTCTGTAAAGTCAATGCAAAGATGCCATTTGCTATTTGTCTTCTTGACTAGGACTACATTGGCTAGCCAAAGTGGGTAATCCACTTCTCGAACGGCTTTCGCGTGAAAGAACTTGCTGACCTCTTCGTTGATGGCTTTCTGACGCTCCGAGGCAAAGCTCCTCCTTTTCTGCTTAACAGGCTTACAAGCTGGATTCATGCTGAGCTTATGAGTGATGAAAGAGGGATCAATCCCTTTCATGTCCTCTTGCTTCCATGCAAAAACTTCCTTGTTCCTTTTTCAGGAATTGGATGAGGAGATCCTTGATCTACTTGCTCAGCTTGGATTCAACGTAAACAAGATGCTCTGGCTCCTCATCAATTTGAACAGGTTCTATCTCTTCTGATGGTGTTGGCCTAGTCTTGAGCTCATCCCTCATGTCAAGCTCATCCAATTGGATGCTCTCAACCTCCTTATTTCTCATGGATGCTATGTAGCATTCCCGTGCTACGCGCTGGTCTCCTCGGACCACTCCAACTCCATTTTCTGTTGAAAACTTCACTACAAGGTGATAGACATAGGGAATAGTCCTTATAGAATTGAGCGAGGGTCTTCCAAGGAATATATTGTATGCTGAAGGTGCATCAACCACTAGGAATTTTATAGTTGTTGTAGTCTGACAGGATGGGTCACCTAAGGTCAAGATGAGTTGGATTGACCCTAGGGGCATCACCCTTTCTCCTGAGAATCCCAATAGGTGGGCACTTACTAGTTCAAACTTTTCCCTTCATATATCCATTTTATCGAAAGCAGAAGCAAAAATAATGTCTGTCGAGCTGCCATTGTCAATCAAAACACGATGGACAGTCCTGTTGGCCACTACAACTCTTACCACCAAAGGGTATCATGGGGATGTTGGCAGCCCTCCAGATTTGAATCTGAGAAAGTGATAGCAGTGTCTAAGCATGGAGACTTAGACACAGTATATACTTCGGGAGCTTCTGTGGCCCTGATTTTTTGCAAGTGGGCCTTTCTGGCAGAGTTGGACCCTCCACCTCCGACAAATCCTCGAGATATCACTCTAATCTCCCCCATAGGTTGCTGGTGTGGCTCTGGTGCTTGATGCTGAGGGGCTGGAGGTGAGAGAGCTCGATTTTGATTATCATTGTCCACATAGCGTCACAGTTGTCCTCGCTGGATTAGAAATTCTATTTCCTTCTTCAATTGGATACAGTCGTCGGTGTGATGACCATGGTCTCTGTGGAAGTCACAATACTTCGTAGGATCCCTTTTTTACCGGGTTTGCTTTCATTTGGGGTGACCACCTTAAGAACTTCTCATTTTGCACCTCATACAGTATTTGAGACACCGTAGCAGTCGGGGGGGGGGGGGGTAAGCAGCCGGGGTGCATACCTTGGTTGTAGCTCTGGTTGTGGAGGGCTGAGGCAATCCCTGACATTTCTTCTTCTCTTCGAGGAACGTTCTCTATCTCTTCTTGGAGGCCTGTCTCGTTCTCTTTCCTTTCTAGGACTTCGTTCTCTCTTTTTTTCTTCCTTCCCTTTCTCCTTTCTCGATGTAGGGCTCCTAACCTTGGAGAGGAGCGCTTCCTCACAATTTATGTACTTTTTTGCTTTGGCAAGAATCTCCGCCATACTTGCTTGGGGGTTCTTTGAGATGGAAAACATCAGATCTTTTGACTAAACTCCCAAACCTGCTATGAAGGTTGTAATAACAAATTTTTCGTCTGGGACATCCACCTTCAAGGATTCTGAGTTGAACCATAGGTCCGAGCTCTGATGGTAGCTCGATTTCCTATAGGTCCGAGCTCTGATGAAGTGGGACACAAACGAGATTGATAGCTCTTTAAAAGAGGAAATCGAGGCTGGGGGGAGTCTGTTGAACCATGCTAAGGCTGAGCCCTTCAGGGTGATAGCAAAGGCCCTGCATCTCACTAGATCTTGATATCCATGCAACTTTATTTGGTTTTTGTAGGTGTTGAGGTGGTCCACGAGATCTTTTGTCTCATTAAAAGCATTCACCTACGACATTCTGAATTTAGGTGGGAGAGGGAAGTGCAGCACCCCATAAGTGAATGGGGATTCGATTTACTGCACCAACGCATCCATAGTGACTAGGGCCTTGCTCTTCACTGCCTCCTTCATCTAGCTGAGCTCTTGCTGGATGTCTTTGAAATGTTGCTCCCAGTGGTGTTCTCTTTTCTCCTGTTGATAAGGGAAGAAGTCACTCATATCTCCTTCCTTATACTGACTTTGCAATTCCTCGTTGTGACCATTCCTAGGGGGTAGGCGAGGTTCTTACCCCAAGGTCTGGCTATTCTCTCCCACCTCATTAACTTCTCTGAGGGGGTCGAGATACGATTGCCCCCTTGGTGGTGGATTATTCTGGCCTCCTTGGGCCGGTCGCGCCTCATGTGGGCATTATAGGAGCTTTAAGAGCTCTTCGTTCTATTTTATCAGACGTTCATAGACAAGACGAAGGGCCTCCATCTCATTATTCATGGGAAGGCCCCCCATAGGGGGATCAACTTCTTGCGCGTTTTTGGGTTAGTTGCTATTTGCGGCTTTTCTGTTGATCTTGCATCCGTAGAGGATTGGTCTGACTTCGGCTCAAATTTCGTGTTGATACTGTCAGTCATTAAAAAATCAGCTTTATTTGTAACATGAATAGTCGTTCCCACAGATGGCGCCAAACTGATGGCGTTAATGCACTTTTACAAAAGATGAGCTAGGATTACGTTAGGTTGCTAAGATGATGCAATAATATCCAGGGCTTTGGAAGTTAAGACAACAGAATTATAGTGGTTCTCCAGCTTGGGAGCTCGGCTAGTACACTCTGGAATGGAGGATCTTGTTCTTTTTGTTTTATTCACGGTGATTAAGGTTGCTATGGCTTCTTTTTGCCACTAGGGTTCTCCTCATGTTAGGAGGCGTTACATTGCATTTATAAGACCATTCCCTGCTAAAGGGGATCCTGGCCGAGATTCTTGCCCTTACTTCGTGATCTTCTCCTTAATTCTAGGAGAAGATCTTGGTTGGTTGAGATTAGGTGCCTTGATTATAGTTTCCTAACGCTTTAGGAACCTCTCGTGGTTATCCAGCCGTTGCCTTGCCTCAAGAGACATTCAACCCTTGCCTTCTGACCTCTGTTAATATGTCTGACCTCTCGGTCTGAGCTGAACTCCTGAGCTAACACTTGGAATTTATTTTAGGCATCATCAAGAGTTGAGGAATATCATATTTGATTGATGGTAGAGTAGAGCAACAAATTAAAAGCAAAGGGAAAGAAGGAGAGCTATAAGCTATAAATTCAAGATACAAAATGCTACAATTATGACATTTTCGTTTCAAAATGTTACAATTATGAGATAATTAGCTCAAAGCTACAAAATCCTAAGTTTTTGAAGGGAGAGTAGATGAAGGGCCTTGAGTGCAGTAGTTGATGTCTCAGTAGGAGGAATGGAAGAAGGGCTCTCCAGCTCAGCAGATGACCTTTCTGACATAGCAACAATTAAAGTTTCATGAGGGCCAAGATCAGGCAAAGAGGCAGGGACCTCGGATTCAACCAAGGCTCTTGTGGCTAGCTCAGCAGGAATGGAAGAAGCAGGCTTAACAACCAGGGGAGTAGAGATGTCTAAAGAAACAGGAACATCTTGGGCAGGAATCCCAGTTGTAGGAACTAGTCCTTTGGAGTATTTAGGCACGTCTTCAAAAGCAGGAGGAGTAAGAAGACCATCCTCCTCTTCATCAGACACCTTGGCCTCTTCCTCAGGTGGAATTGTAAAGTCAAAATCCAGCTTAGGGTAGGTTCTCTCAGCTATACACTGGAAAGTAATCCACCCTTTAGCCCACCTGGTGAGAACATCATCCTCTAGCTGCAATGCTTCTAATCACAGAAAAAAAAAATTATTTGTAGTGTGTACGAGACTATGTCGCTAATTATTTTTATATATTAGTATTGTATCAGCTGTTTCAAGTTACTGATTTAGGAGTTTTCTTAGTGGAATGAAACATACAAAGCATTGATTTTCTATTTGTGCTGGACACAAAAACATGCTAATCTTTAGCAGTAGTTTCTTTCAGATTTTGACCTGTTTAGTTGTGTATGTTTACTCATGCATTTTGCACCTCAAACCTAGACACTTAGGACCTCTAGACTTCTAACCATCTTGTTTATCATTTGGAACTAATCTGGCTTGATCACTCAGTTGATGATATGAATGTACCTAGGTTGTTTGGAGCCTTAATTTTTTTGAAATAGTTTGTTTTTGTCAACACGAAGTAAAATAAAAAAATATATTTTGACACTATTGTTTATTATAAGAGCAATGCTATAGACACTTAATATGGGAACTTAATTAAGGATCTAATTCAATACAAGTATTAGATTCATTGAGAGTTCCAATGTTAAATGAAGTCCACCTTCAATCCAATGGTTATAATAAACTAGGTTCTAAAAATTGATAAAAATGGCATTTTCCTTCTTTTTTTTTGTTGGTTATGGCATTTTCCTTATGATAATGCTATTTGATGGTAAACCAACTGAAGTTTTATGTCCTCACCTTAGTCAAATTCAAGCGGTTTGAACCCTTTCAAATATGAAGTATTTTTTGCCTATGCATCACTATTTATTCGTGCTAATTATTTTGGGTTGTGATAATTAAATATATACCTCCACTACACACGTAAGTTATCAATATATGGGTTAAAATAGCTAGATATTATTTTTATAGCTGTAACATCGATAAAAAAATTACAATTCAAAATTTTCAAATTTTTAACGTGCAACGCACATTTGCATCAACTAGATTTACCAAATGGAAAGAATGACAATATATAATGTAAAATAGGACAAACTTCAATAAGTCGATTTGACGGTCTCAAATAGATTCATCTAATGACTACCAACATTCCTTTCAAAACTATTCATATTGCATTGATTCTTCAAGCATAGGTAATGTGACATCCCTAAAACCGGGGGGTTCTTTATCAACCGTTGACCACCTATCAATCCGCGAAAGTACCTGTGATCATCGCACAATCTAACATCACGTCAATATCATCCCCTTTACCGGGATCACAAAACCCAAAATTTGGACAGAGTCTCCCTTGCATCGGGAACTCCCAATGTACAACCTATGTACACAACATTCACATGACTCATCCGAGATCCAATATTTAATAATTTATCCTCATTTAATGTCCATTTATGTCATTTGAACAAAAGAACTCAAAGTCCAAAAGTATGGCACAACATTCTTAAATTTTGAGATTTTTGGAAAACCTATCAGTAGGTTTCAACGTTCTACCGGTAGGTTTTGCCTATTGGAAAAGTTTTACCGCAGAAAAATGACGTTCTACCGGTAGGTTTTGCCCTGAATTGCTTGTTTCACCTGTTTTTGATTTCAAATTACTTTCAATCCATCCCACAACCATTCAATACATGTTTAATGAAGTTTTTCACATGAAACATGATACTACAAGTTCTATTACAAGAAATTCCATATATTTACATGCCAAAATAGAATTTTCACAAAAGTTATACAAAACGAGTCATAAAAGCCATATGTCAGCCTTCTTCACCCTTGAGACTTGAATTGGAAGCCGTCCGCCAGTGTGAACCCCACACTTGAAATATTTTCCTACAAAAGGTGAGCCACGCTCACTAGGGTATCTCCTAAAAAGGCTAATCCCCAACCTAGATGCATATAAAATGTTCACATGCAACAATCAACAATTCAAAACACTCCCATCATGAATATGCATTCAATGACAAGAATTCCATGTCATGCCATAAAATGAGATGAGACTCACTCATGAACTTTAACCTGAGTTCTCACCGGCTCCCACAACTCAATGCAATGCCAATGAGTGAAAATTGGGCATTTCTAAGCCCCCGCCATTGATGTTACATATCGAATGACAATTTTATAAACAAAATCATGTGTCTTTGTTGGGTAACAGACTTTTGGTGTCGCATTGTCGCCTCCGCACACCGATACACTTTTTTGAACTTGCACAATCGGAAGTGTATAAACCAGTAGTCGGGTCTTCCACCCGAGGGAGAGTCTAGCCCTTCTTGTTATACTCGACACAAGTTTTTCATGTAACCGTGCAACTCAGTCGGAACTTCGTTGTAACTTTTTCCGAGCTCACCTATCATCCATCAAGTATGGTGTTTGATTGAACCATGCACACACACACCCACACTCATGCACAATGCCCATGAATGTGATGCCAACATCATACCCTATATGCAACGAGCAATTTCCACCATTCTATTGCTAATTATATCAAAAGCATATAATTTTTTCACTTATCATAATGCTAACATATCATAAAACATATATTAACATTACACCTATATCAATTCCCTAGCATGTTATCACATTATCCATGCAAACATATTTAATTTCACATTTGCATTTATTTCAAATACCTTCAAGGCATCCAATCATGTCATCACATAATTTGCCTAATTAATCACACAACTTAAGAGTTACATTAGGTAATTTTTACATACCTAATTCATGATAAAAATTATTCTACCCATTCTCAATACCCATTTCCTCAATTTTTACAACAATAGGCAAGTGATACAACTTTTATCAACCTACCCATTCCATATTTCAAACCTAGGTTGGAAATAAACCTAATTAGGATGAAAATCCTACCTCTTGAAGCGCAAAACGATATTGAGAAGCTTCAAGAACCAAATTCAAGCTAGAATCTTCACTTTTTCCAAACCTCATTTCTCAGACTTCGGTAAAACCCGCACTTTTTGGTATAGCCGCTTAGCCCTCGCCGAGAGGAACAACTTTAATACTTGATTCGAGTTGATTTGAGCGACGAGAAGACGTAGATCGTAGAGAGAAGTTGGATTTTCTCTCATTTTCCCTCTCTTCCTCTCCAACGTGAAGACCCAACAGATTGTTGGGAAAGAAATATGATTTCTTCCCCTTTTTATACTCTTCAAATATTAGGTCCTCATCGCGCCACACAAACCTCCACTTTCCGTTCCAATTTTGACCTGAAACGATTAAATTTCACCTCGGTTCAAGTTCAAAATATTTTTATTTTGACTTGCTTTAAATTATTTTTTAAAGTTTAAAATTTTATTAAAAATTTCGTTCTTGGGTCACTCGAGACTCGACAGCCTCGTTAAACGCAAAAAATTTGACCATATCGAAATTCGACAAAATTTGTCTGAGTAATTAGATTTTACGAGACAAATTCAAAAGTGAGGTCCGTTTTGTCAAACGAGATCTAGAAAATTTTAGGTTTGCAACCCATACCGTAGTGGCAAATTATCGTTTTACTCCTTTCGTAAAAAGTTCAAATTTACCCAGATTTTATAGGTAACCCCTAGTATTCTCTTAAGATCAATCTACAAGAGTAATATCCTTCTACTGTCATTCCCTTATTTCACCAATTTATATTGTATCACTAACCTTGTCAATCCTATAATCATCTGGTTTACCACATAACAAAGAGAAATCTAGCAAAGGCAGTATCCATTTATCTATCGAGAAATTAATATTGTAACCCCCACATTCTTATCGTCATATAGCAACGAAATTATGTTTTGAGATGCTAATATATGTGATAATGTATGTATGAACTATGTAGATTGTAAGAGTAGAAATAAAAATGTTAGTTGAGGTAATAGGGTATGAATTGGAAGTTAGGAAGTATTTCAAAGTTCAAACACATTTTAAATAGAATTTGGATAAAAAGGATTTTGGACACTGTATAGTATTTGGATCATAACTTTTTATTTTGATATCCATTTGACCTGAAATTTTGCCAGTAGACGCTAAACTTCCAGGGCTACAAAATAGTATTTCACAAAAAATTTTCCAAATCTACCCTTATAAGTAGGTCAAAACTCCATTGGAAGTTTCAGCAGAAACTAGGAGGACGTTTGAACGTGAATGGACGTTCGAACAATAGTAAGTCCCAGTACTTTGATGTCTACAGAGCTCTAATGGAAATTAAAAAGTACTGGGAGCAACTAACGTTTGAACACTAGTGATGTTCGAACATGAATCAATAATTTGCACTATTGACGTTTGAACGCCAAAGTGACGTTTGAACGTGAGTTACGAAATCTGGGTTTCGGAATCACGCACAGGAGGTTATTTCTTCCACTATAAATACTTAAGGACACCCTTATTAGCCCCATTTCAAAACTTATAACCCTAGGAAGTCTTAGAGAGGAAGAAAGAAGGAGAAAAACACAAGATCAAGGAAGATTTTCACATTAAAGTGGATCAAATCTCAAGTTTTTCACATAAAACTAAAGAAGAAGGTAGGAGTTTTTTTCCATTCTTGTTCATTGATGCTAGGGTTTATATATACATATGTTTTGACTCTTAATCATATATATTTGTTATGAAATCCTTGATTCTTGATATTCTCGCAACTATTACCATCTTTTGAGTGAATTTATGATTGATGGCCATAAAACCTCTGTTCTTGATATCAAAACCTAGTTTTTGAGAAAAATAAAATTTTCTTCTTGATATTCTTGTGCTCCTGATTCAAAAATTTTAGTGCTTTATTTTGAACAATAAAAGTATGTTTTTTGATGATCTCTTGCTTATTTTCTTGAGAAGTTATATTGGCAAAATACCTATAAAATTGGGGGTTTTTGAAATTACATGTGATTTGAGAAATACCTATGGAATTTGGGGGTTTTTTGATTTACTGGTGATTTGAGAAATTGGTTGGTATTTTATCTCTTGCATCTTGTATGATTTTTTGTGATGGACTTGAATTACGTTCGAGAACTACTGTAGAATGTTAGAGGTTAGTCTATCCCAGTGGGGGTGAGATGATTTCCTAACACTTGTAGTGGATTGTTGTTTGTGAGAGCAACCACTATTGTTCACGTAAATTTGTGGTTGAAGGATGGTATACCTTTCCTTGGAAGGATTCGTCAATGCCGTGGGAGACGGTATACGCCTTTCCTAAATTGATTTGTGTGGTTATGATGGGTGAACAAGGTAGAATCGTCGTGTAGATTCATAGGAAGCAACCAATATACATGAGAATATGAGATGATGCTATTGAATGATTAATTGATTTCTTCTCGTGTTTATTCCTTTCATTTAACTTATTGCTATTGCGCTAACTTGAGATCGAATAAATTGTCACTGTTTTATTTCAAGTTATATATGATATTTTAGAAAGTGAGACCGAATTGTTTTATATGTTTTATAAACCTTGTCCAAGTTTGGGAGGATGTTGCTATAGAGCTTAGTTCTCACCCCCTACAAATACTATTTATTCTCAGATGTCGGTTTAGATGAAGAGCTCGGAGTTGATGAGCAGGTAGGTTGGGAAGCGTGGATCCTGCGGGTGATGTCTAGAGTTGATCTCTCCATGTCCTAGATTAGGAGATACATTTTAATACAATAGATAGATGTTATTTTGTTTATTCCGCTACAAGATTAAGTTTGATTTGGAGATGTAATTGCCATAGTTTGACATTCTTTTTGGATGTAGATGTCATGGTTTGACATATTCTTTTGGATAATGTTGTAGATATTATGTACGATGAATGAAATTTGCCTTATTTACGGACTTTATTAGTTGCTCTTATGATGTGAATGGTTTTAAATAGTAATGCTGTCCAAGGTGGATTTTGGGGTGTTACAAATATTCATGGCCTCAAGAACTTCACACTATAGAAAATTTTCAAATATTGTTAACAGAATAAGTTACCATAATCTTGAACAATAAGTGAACATATAGTCTTTTGAAAATATGGCTGAACATAATCATTAACCATAGGAATCATTTGATGGTGTGACGCCCCAAAATCTAGGTGTCTGTAGTTATTTCATTGATCATCCATTAACCCACAGAATACCCGTGGATACTGTATAACTCGGTACCACGTTGTTATGCCCCATTAATCGGGATCCATAACTTAACAAAGTTTGAACATAGTCTTTTTTGTATGAGGAGCTCTACCCAAAACACAAGCTGTGCAATCACACAACATTGACCACACTGGGTCCATTTATCCATACTCAATTTTCTAGTATCGGAGACTACCATAATCATTATCACTACGTATATTCATTCATAAAAGAATAAATGTCCCAAAAAAGTCCCATATGCATGCCTTTTTGATATAAAACAAGTTTTTGTTTAGAAAAATTATACAAGGCCAAAAGTAAACATATACAAGGGACTACAATGTCAAAGTAAGAGTCACAGTACGGCTCTGTCGTCAAAGTGGACCCGTAGGAGGGCTTTCGGTGAAAATCTGTGCGATGCCTAAAAAATGTTTTAATAAAGGGTGAACCAACGCTCAATAGGGTAACTCCTATAGAAAATACCTCTCAACTCAAATGCATATGAAATTTCACATGTAACAATCATTTCATGTATTTATTCAAATATATGTATTATGAACAAATCTCATAAATCACGCCATACTATGAGATGAGACTCACGTAAGCAATACCAATACTGAGCTCCATCCCGGGTTTCCACAACACATGCAATGTCATGCGCATGTATCCGGACATTTCAAGCTCCCATTATTTGTGTTATCTACACTCAGTACTAATTAATTCATTTTCTCATGTCTTTTTGAGGCGATGATTTATGGTATTTCACCAATGAGACACCACACCATCAACGAATTTTTAGGACATCCCACTTGCAGCTTTGATTTTGACGTTACACTTTTTTGAAATTGCACTGCCGAAAAGTGTACAAACCAAGTAACTGGGTCTTGCATCTGAGGGAGAATCTAGCCCTTGTTACTACACCTTGACACATTTATTCATTTAATTTTTTGTGCGACTTAGTCGGATGTTGGTCCGACTTTCCCGAGTCCACGACCAACCACCTATGTGGTGATTGATTTCATACCATGTACACACTCCCACCCATGTCAATGTCTATGAATGTAGTGTAACTCATGCATAATGCAATACAATGGGCAATTATATAACAAATGCAAGGTGATAACATTTTCAAAATCATCTCAAGCATGTTATGTAAGATAATCAACTCAACTAACATACTTTTATTCACCTAGGCATTTAGAGAAACACCTAGAGAACACATCGATTTACAAAACTAGCATGCTCATTACTTCCAACATGACAACATGTTTATTAATTCTATAAACATAAGCACAAGTCTACTACACTAATCATATGTTAAATAATCATTTAACATACATATTATTTCATAATCACATAACAAGCTAATAATTTTATTAAGATTGATATGCCATTAAAAACATCAAGTCACGCTAATGTACAATTAACATACTTTAAACCAATAACATTAACTTACACCAAGATAATCATAATAGGATTTTACTAATTGCAATGTTAATTATAAATCCTATATTTGACCTACTAGTTACACTAGTCAAGACCTAACATGTGATATACACCCTTAGCTACTCATTTCATATGTCATGTTTTGGGTTAAAATTACATCTAAATAGGGGAAACCCTACCTCTCGTAGGTGAGTCCACGTAGTAAAACTCCAAATAAAGCCCGAATTTAGCTTTCCAATCCTTAGACCTAGATTCTCGTCTTTGATATTTTTGTAAAAAAGTGAGATATTTGGCATGGTTGTATAGCTCTCTTTGCATAGAGCAACTTTAATTCTTAGCCTGAAGTTATCAAATGGTTTGATCTTCATGGATCTAAAGAAGAAAATCAAGAAAATAATTTTTTTTCCTTTTTCCTTTCTTTTTTTTTTCTATTTTAGTAGATTGCTGGAGAAGAATAAAGTGGAAGACAAAACGTCTTCCACTTTATATAGTATAAATACATGGCCTACGTCACGCTGCACATCTTCTTTTTAACAGGTCCAATTTTTATTCTAAATCAATTAAATCTCATATCGTGTTAAGTTTAGTATATTTTTATTGAACTAACTTTAAATTATTTTTGGGTCCTACGAATAAAATCTGATTGTAATTATTTTAGTCGTGCGACATCCAATTGCTTCGTAACATGTTAAAACTTCGACTATCTCAGAATTCCATAAAAATTGATTGTGTAGTTAGATTTTGTGAGACGAATCCAATGGTGAGGTCCATTTCATTATCTAAATTATATAAAAGTTTACATTTTTGACCCATACTTTAACAACTAATTACTATTTTACTCCTTAACTAATATTTTAATTTTTCTCGGGTTTTACAGATGGTATGTAATGTAAGAATAAAATTAAGTTTTTAAAACTTTTATTGAATTTCCATTTTAATTATGTTTAAATTGTGAATTTCAATTGTAAATTTTTTGGTCCTCTTAAGTGTGTATATTCAAGTATAATAATTATTGACCTTAAAATTAGTTTTACGGCAATTCAAGGCCAAACAGTAAAAACCATTGAAAATTCATGTTAGGCCAAACGGTCAAAAAATATTGAAAAACTTCACGTGTAGGTTACATAGTGGCTATATAAAGTGGCTTTGACAAATCTTTTAAAAAGCAACGAAATCAACACTACAGGAGATTTTCCAGTTGCTCATTTTAGTTCTTTTACACTTGGCCTACATTTTCAATTATCATATATTATTTTTTTTTGGCAACTCGATCCGAGTCAGATTCGTTCTAACCTTCCAGTGGACGTGAACATTGAGAAGGTGCTGCTATGAGCGTCTCGGTTGGATCTTGGAGTCGTTGGTGTCTATCAGTATCCTCACATGGGGAGGTTCAACTGTTTTAGGACAGTGATCACACGCTTCTCGAACTTGCAGGCCAACTCTTTCCTTTTATCTTACATATTATATACATTCTGTTTTATCAAGATTTAAATTACTTGTTGGTTTTCCTTTTTATATAAATATACTCGTATTCTAATTTATTTAGTTATAACCACAAGCTATATTTTTACAAATTTAGCTATTGTTCTTTCTATTCATGAGCATTCTATTGTTATTGACCACATACCATTATTAAAAGTGCTAATAATCTTAGTTTGTATTATTGCTTTTATCTCATCTATTGTTTATATGTTAAAATATCTTATTTAAGTTGACACTTAATTGTTTAAAGGTCGTATTTCGTGTTAACATTTTGCATGAAAATATATACAATAAATAATTTTTTTTTTTTACATTCTAAAGTAGCTGAGTTTTGTTGAAATATTTTTTTAAAAAAAAACAGTTTCTATTTTTCGGAAAGAAAAACTGTTTTTGTTTTTCGGGAAAAAAAGCCAGTTTTCTGAAAAAAAATTTCTGGAAAAAAAAGTCTTTTAGAGAAGGAAAAATTTTTTTTTTGGATTCTTCTGAAAAAAAAATTGTTTTCTAGCAAAAAAAACTGTTTTCTGAATTATTCTGGAAAACAATTTCCTAGAGAAAAAAAAATAGTTTTTGTTGGATATATTTTTTTGAATAGTAATAGAATCTAGCTAAAGGGATCTACAACAATAAAAAAAAACTAGTAGCTACTTGTTTTAATAAAAAAAAATATAGCTACTAGCTTTGAAAAAACAATAAAATTAAAGTTTCAAGAGCTATTACAATAATTTAAACACCTTTCTTAATTTCGTTACAAATAGAGTTTTGACAATTGACATTTAAATTCAATACAGGTTCTTTGCATATATCTTATTTATTTCTTTGCTCTTGAATTCTAAATTAAGGATGACTAGACTAGAAGAAGCTAATAATGTCAAACCCGAAAAATTTAGTGGTTAAAATTTTTGTAGGTGGCAAAAATAAGTTCGATAATGGTTGACCGTATTAGGTTTAATTTCTGTTATAGAAGAGTCTCAACCTAGTCAAGAGTTCTCTTCATGGTATATCCCTGAACAAATTGAATATCATTGTCATAATAGGATTCCTAGTACTCTTTTTGACCATCTTTATGATGTCTACCATAATACTATGACAACATTGATGCAGGAATTAAACGGTATGGGATTGTTGATGCTGGAATTAAACGGTTTATGATCTCTAATTTCAATAATTATAAAATGGTGGATAATAAACCCGTTGGTGATCAAATTCATGAATATCAAGAATTTTTGAAGAAAATTGAAAAGGGTGGAACTACATTTAGTGAAGATTTTAAAGTTTCAAGCTTAATTGACAAACTTCCACCTTCTTGGGATAATTTTGCTAATACTCTTAGACATAAGCAAGGAGAGTTAACTTTAACCCAAACTATAAATATGCTTAGGGTTGAAGAGAAGCATAGGGTTAGTACAAACTGAAAAAATGAGAGACTTGCTAAGGTAAACCTAGTGGAAAATAGTAACAACAACCATAACAATTTCTGACCTAGGGGGAGAAATTTAAGAATAAGAGGTTTAATGGTCGTCCTAATAATGGTCAAAAATAAAACTATCAAAATAATAATAATAATAATAAGTTCAAGGGCTTAGGGAGAGAGAGGATGCCTTGCTTTGTTTGTGGATGAACCAATCACTTGGCTAAGGATTGTTACTACAAGAAGATTGAGCAGTATAAGCCAAAGCCCAAGCCAAATCAAAGAGGTCCAAGAGCCCAAGTCAATGTTTTAGTGGATGGAGATAATTCTGCCGAACCCTCCTTTAGGTATAATCATTCCCTAATTAATTTTACTTATCAAGTTAAAGATTGGTGGTTAGACTCTGGGGCTAATATACATGTATACTTTGACCGTGATTTATTTAAATCTTATCAGAAATCAAGTGGAGGAAGTGTAATGCTAGGAAATGATTTCGTCGCACAAGTACTTGGAATGGGAGACATAGAATTAAAGATGACATCTGGAAAGGCATTGATCTTGAAGGGAGTGCGACATGTTCCTGAAGTTAGAAAAAATTTAGTCAGTGGGTTGTCCTTAGTCCAACAGGTTATAAGGTTGTAATGGAGTCAAATAAAGTTGGGATAACTATAAATGATATATTTGTTGGCAAAAAATATGTTTGTGATGGTTTATTTAAATTGAATGTACTTTTGGAAGTTAATGAAATTTATCATCAAGTTTTCAATTTTGAAACATGCAATGTATGACATGGAAGATTAGGAAAATTAAGTCTAAAGAAAATCAAAAGGATGATGGATCTCAATCTTATTCCCAAATCTCATGTAGATTTTAAACATTAATGTAAAATTTGTGTACAAGCCAAACAAACCAGAAAACCTTATAAGAGCGTAGAAAGGAATACTCAACTTCTAGAACTTATACATAGTGATGTATGTAATTCCAGTAGACCACCAACAAGAACCAGAAAAAAATCTGTTGTGACTTTTATAGATGATTGTACTAAATATTGTTATATTTATCTTATCAAGACTAAAGATGAAGTATTTAATAAATTTAAGATATATAAAAATGAGGTTGAAAATCAATTAGAGAGAAAAGTGAAAAGACTTAGGTCTGATAGAGGAGGTGAATATACTCTAACTGAAGTGCTATACCTTTGGACTTTGGTTCCTTGGTTCCAAAGATAGAAATGAACATTAAATGAGATGTATTGGGGTATATTAAACCTTGGTTGGATTAAATAATTGAAAAAAAAAAACACGGGTTACACGTGTGAGTTAAAATCCCAGATAAAGAGATACTATTACGTGATGTCGGATTATGCGGCACTCACGGATATTTCCGCAGGTTGATGGTGGTCAATGGGACCCCCGGATTTAGGGGTGTCACACTATCTCTCTTCATACTTTTAAATAAAAGAAAGTACAATTACAAGGGGAGTCTAAGCCTCCATCATGGTTGTCACAACATGAATGTAAAGACTTAGCCCAAGTAAATAAAAGACTTCAACTACAAGGGGAGTCTAAGCCTCCATCATGGTTGATACAAATGCAAAATGAAAACATAAACAAGAAATGTACAAGAACTAGCTCTCTACCCTACTTTTCAAGAGAAAAAGATTGTTCCTTTGAAGCTCCCACAATGGGGGTATTTATAGGCAAGGAAAAGGAAGGGGGGGGGGGGTGAATGAATAGTGTTTGCCGCTATGAAAGACAACTACTCTGTACGCAGTCTGTGGAGGACGTTCGAACGTGATTCTACGTTCGGACGTTGTCTTCTGGTTTGGCTTTAGGGACGTTCGAACGTTGTCTGATGTTCGAACATGTCTTCTATTTTTGCTTTAGGGGTATTCGAACGCCAGATGGGATGTGACCCCATCACTCAAGTGGTCTTGGTCTTCTATGGAAACCCACTTCCACACTCCATGTAGGATTTGGAGTTTTGCACTCATTACTCTGGTCTTCAGTCAAATCATGTGAACGTTCGAACGATAGTTGGTGTTTGAACGTGGTACTCAGGTACTTCAGGGCCTGCCTTCTTGACTGCAACATGCCAGGTCTACGCAGACTGGTTTCCTCATAGTTCAAGTGGATGTTCAAATGTGAGTTGTCGTTCGAACGTTCTTGCTTTATTCCAACCTTCTCCAATTTTGTTCACTAATGCACTAGTGTTACACTCAAGTGTGATATTTGTTGTTCTTGAGCTCTTGTTTACTTTAGGTCCTGAAATGTCATCACTTAAACTCCATCAAAGCACAATTAGTCCCAAAAAGGCATAGTAAAATGTTAACTTTAAGCATTAATCAATGATCAGCCAACTAAAGGGCTTTCGAGGAAAATTGTCTCAAAACTATCAAGGGGCCTGGGCATAAGCCCACAAGGGAATCACCTAGGGAGGTAACTTAACTTATGTGATTAAGGACTCCATGAAGGAAGTTCAATGAGTAGAAACAATCCATACTGCGTGACTCATTAGCACTATTATTTAGGAAATATACAAGAGGAGATATTTTTCCTACTCATCCCTATAGCAGAAGTGCATATGTAGTGTGTTGGTAAGGAAGGATTTTATCTGGAATGAGACTGAGATAGGAACACTCCTATAGGGTATTGTGCACATATATCCTTGGAGGGCTCACCTAAGTGAGAGTAGTTGTGAGGTTGTGACTATGAGAATTGGGCTATTCTTTAGAAACTTTCATGAGAATCAAGATCAAGTGCAAGACCATTAATAGCACTGACTCACGAATCTTGACCAATATCGTTACTGTGTGTGTGATATGTTGAACTCTGGTTCAAAGGATCTAGTTCAAACCTTCGGTCATTATAATCCTTCAGAGGAAAACTGTCAACACTAAGTGAGGTTCAAGTCTGGAAGACACCTACATTTATTGCACAGTATAATAGTTGCTCATATTTTCTATATTAAAGTATATACAAAATATTTGACATACATTGAAGTTTCAAAAACTTGTGGGGGATTGTAAGAATAAAATTAAGTTTTTAAAACTTTTATTGAATTTCCATTTTAATTATGTTTAAATTGTGAACTTCAGTTGCAAATTTTTTGATCCTATTTAGTGTGTATATTCAAGAATAATAATTATTGACCTTAAAATTAGTTTTATGGCTATTCAAGGCCAAACAGTAAAAACCATTGAAAAGTTAGGTGATTAACCCTAATTAGTGAGTGAATTAATAGAGTAAATAAGCTAACTTAATAAAATAAAATAGTTAAAAACTGTTAATTAGGGTTTGTGCGTAAGCTATGATTTTATTTGTGTAATGTCTAAAATTTTAGGTTTTGAAGCAAAATTATTGCAAATTAAAAGGCACAATCTGTCAAAGCTTGAAAGATCAAGGGATCAAAGTGTAAATCAACCAAGAAAAGCCAGCACAACAGGATGATCACTATCAAAATTCCAGCAAGGCACCACTGTCTAGACGATGGCTCTTGGCGTCTGGACGGTGGCCCTTGGTGGCTCACCTTCATCCCCCACCTTATGCTTCCTACTTTGCCTATAAATACCCCATGCATGGTCTTCTTCAATAGCCGGGCAAGGCCAGAGAATGTAGCTCCAGGAGAGAAAAAAAAGAGAAAGAAAAGAAGAAGAGAAAGAAAAAGAGAAAAAAGAGAAAGTCATAGAAATATTCTAGATCCAGTGCGACATACTCTCCAGCCGAACTCTGTATTTCTACATTTCTGTTTTATCTTTCTATTCGGATAATTGAATTGCCGCCACTTTTTTGTCTTAACTGATAATAAAGGTGGTTGTATTTCAGTTGTTCCTTGTGAAAGAAGTGTCCGAGTATGTATTTACTATTAAAATGAAAACTATCCGCACTCCTTGCTTGTCTGTAGTAATGGGGGTGTGGGTAGTTACTTATATCCTTCAGTGAAAGTAAACATATGTATAATATTGGTTAACTTCTAGAAATGTTGATATTTTATTAAGCTCTCTCTCTCTCTCTATATATATATATTAAACTTCATGCATGATACACTGATGTACGTAATTGGGTATTGCGCTCAAAAGTATGTCATCAATGAATCATCAACTTGCTAGTTAAATATCTACGGTGTTCCAATGGCATGGCTTGACCTCCAAGAGCACTGAGGTTGCTCTATTGTAGCATGGTACCATTGCCAGATGAATAACCTAAATGATCTTCATGAATGGCTCGACCTTCTGGGTTATTACGGTTGTTTAACTTATACATATTATAACATTGTCAAATGAATAACCTAAATGATTCTCATGAATGACTCGACCTTTTGGGTTATTACGGTTGTTTAACTGATACATATTATAATATTGTCAATTGAGTAATTCAAATAATTTCTCATGAATGGCTCGTCCTTTTGGGTTTGGGTTATTAGGGTTAGTCAATTGACACATATATGACCAGCTAACCTAAGAAGTTGCTGTGTTATGATCTATTAATACCACCAGCTAACTGATTAGCATAAAAACATAACATATATTGTGCACTAATATGCCTATTTTACTTGTTTTTGTCATGAAATTGGGGAGAATTGGGTTTAACTTGCATTTTGATGGAATCTTGTGTGAATGCATGTAAAATGATGTAAATGACATGAGTTAAACCCCATTGAAGTGGGTGAGGTCAATGATGAGGAAGGGATAGCTTAAAGGAAGGTTTGGAGGGAGAAGAGACCAAGAAAATTCAAGTTGGTCGAAAACCTTCCGGAAGGTTTTGTCCACTAGAGTGAAACCTTTGGAAGGTTTTGTCTATTGGAATGAACCTTCAGGAAGGTTTTGCCTGCTGACCCCTTCAATTAATTGTTTCTGCACAAACCTTCTGGAAGGTTTTGTCTACTGGAATGAACCTTTCGGAAGGTTTTTCTTGCTGACCCCTTTCATTTAACTGTTCCTGTACAAACCTTCTGGAAGGTTTTTGCTAGATTCCCTAGACAGCCTGTAACTCAACTCTGCAGCTTGGGGGTCCCATTTACACTATTCCATCAAGTCTCCTGACATTCCTTACACGTCCAGAAGGCCTCCCTCACCCCTACTTGGTCTTGATGATGCTTGTACATTAATGAGGAGGAGAGAGAAGAAGCTTGGAAGAGAGAAGAATGGAGGCTGGTCCTAGTCTGCACCATGGAGCCCCTATGAGGGGGATCACATCACTCAGCTAGGGGAGCATACTAGACACGTTTTTGGAAGTAAAGACTCCATTTTTGTGGAGCACTTCGGACATTACACAGAGGATATAGAGAGGGAGAGTCTGGAGAAGATGATGAATAGTATTCTAAAGAGATAAATTGAGATTTTTACATTTTCTTCAATACATTATCTTGTAATCTCCTGGAAGAATCTTTAGAAATTCATTTAATGTCATTAATGCTAGTTCCTACAAGTTCATTGCAAGTTTAATTCCCTCTTAAAGCTCTTACCATTTATGCATTTATGTTCTTCATTCTCCCTAGCTGTAAAATGGGTATTTATTGCTTTCACTTATAGCTTATGTTTGCTTGCATTTAGTTACTCAAGAACTTCATTCCTTTGCAATGCATTCTCATTTCATTGTTAATTTCATCCCAAACATGAGTAGCTAAATCCTTTAGTTGGCAAAACCAAGGGGAACCTCCACTTGGGTATGTCATTTCAACTCATTCTCCTCCCTTCTTTCATAGTTTAATGGTTCGGTTTGACTGGGTTGAGGGTAGATAAGTTGGTGAGATATTCCGTAGGCCTAGTCACGGTTTATGTTTAGATATTCACCCATCTTATCCCTAGCTTCCCACAAATAAATCGTACATTTATACTCTATTGGAGGAGGGATTCGAGTTGAGATGATATTCCTATTGGAGTGACCTCTTGGATTAGCTAACGTTTGTTTCTCATTTCATTTTCACCAAAACACACTTCACCAAACAACTTTCAACAGCAAAAGATTTTACACTTTCTTTCACCCAAAATCACCTTCCCTTTGGTTCACATCCTTCCCCGTGGAAACGACCTTGGAGTACCTCTGAGTAAAACATGATCCACAAAAATCTCCTTGCGCTTGGGGAGCATTTTTGTTCATACACATAACACATTTCCACCATCCCATTTTCCCATCTCCTTGCCCTTTCTTTTGACACTACTTAAAGGGAGAGTGATGCTTCCCTCCATCCAAATACAATACGTTTTGAGGGATGATATTTAGGGGTTAGGGATAACAAGGAAAATAATCAAGCACTAACCTAAGAAGTTGTTGTGTTTTGGTTTATTATGCACATACTTACTATTATATGGTCAACTAAGTAAGTCAAATATCCATCATGAATGACTCGTCCTTCTAGTTTATTTGGATTAGTCAATTATCACGTATACCACCAACTAACCTAAGAAGTTGCTGTGTGATGGTTTATATACATTAGACCTACCAGCTGACTTTCCAGTGACATGAAAGTTAATTGCTGTAAGGTAGCATTTCCAGTATTTAATCAATATAAAACATATTAGATCCTTAAACTGAAGGGTCCTTGTATATTATTGTGTTTTCACAATTTATTTGCAAACAACCGTTTAATTAGACTAGTTATCAATCTCAACTCACATCACAAACTATCTCATGTTGTCCTATTTTAAACAACAACTGCATATTTTCATTTTATTTTCTAATTATTAAAACTCTTCATGAGATCGATCTTGGACTTAAACCGAGAAAACTACAATTCATCCACTTATACTTGGGTGTATAATATAAATCTGATCACAGAATAGTTTGAATAATCATGTTAGGCCAAACGGTCAAAAAAATATTGAAAGCCATCATGTTTAGGTTACACAGTGCCTATATAAAGTGGCTTTGAGAAATCTTTTAAAAAGCAACGAAATCAACACTACAGGAGATCTTCCAATTGCTCATTTCAATTATTTTACACTTAGCCTACCTGTTCAATTATCATCTATTATTTTATTTTTGGGCAACTCGATTCAAGTCAGGTTCATTCCAACCTTCTAGTAGATGTGACCATTGAGAAGGTACTGTTGTGAGCGTCTGGGTTGGATCTTGGAGTCGCTGGTATCCGTCAGTATCCTCACGTGGGGAGGCTCAATTGCTTTAGGACAATGTTCACCCGTCTTTTAGACTTGCGGGCCAGCTCTTTCCTTTTATCTTATATATTATATACATTCTATTTTATCAAGATTTAAATTACTTGTTGGTTTTCCTTTTTATATAAATATACTCGTATTCTAATTTATTAAGTTATAAACACAAGCTATATTTTTACAAATTTAGCTTTAGTTATTTCTATTCATGAGCATTTTATTGTTATTGATCACATACCTTATTAAAAGTGCTAATAATCTTAGTTTGTATTATTGTTTTTACCTCATCTACTGTTTATATGTTAAAATATCTTATTTAAGTTGACACTCAATTGTTTAAATGTCGTATTTCGTGTTAACATTTTGTAAGAAAATATACACAATATATAAATTTTGTTTTTACATTTAAACCATAATCATGGAATAAATTTACAACCAGAAACTACTGAAAGCATGGGGTTAGATTTGAATATTAGAAATATAACCATCCAACTCACACTTCACCCACAATAATTTAAGTGATGAACCATTATTGCAATGATAAACACCATAATCATGCGAATAATTTTCTATAACATTGAATAGTTAAAAGTAGATTACCATGGTCTACAGATTCTTCAGGCCCAAAGGAAACACTAATGTAGGTCCATCATGATGGATTATTTGTAGGCAACAAAAATGAAGCTCTTTATTTCTTTAGCTATGTGCCTTGGATTCAAATTTCTTTTGAGAATTGGCCTTGGCCTGGGGAAATAAACACATAGCCTATAAGCATTCTTAAGTGTTTTAATATGGTATGTTTATCTAAGCATGTGCTTCATGCATAACTCAAAAGAAAATCCTAATTACCTCACATAAATATTGTACTAATCGTAATGAATGGAAAGTTATATTGGAGTTGGTAAAAACATTTTGCAGGTAGAATAACACCTCACCATTCTAGGTGACAAAATATGTAGAAGTGCGTCACACAAAAAGCCAAACAACGACTACGAAACTATAGAATAAGCATTTCAAATCACAAGGGTTTTGATAGATTTTTTGAGTTTTTAGTAACCTAGACTGTATTAATTAATTTGAGCTAGATGTTTCCTTTGGGTTATGAGTTCTCAATCAAGGATGTCCAATCACCTCATTATTATTTACAAGTTTCTTCTTGCATTAAAGTACTGCAGAGCAAATCAAGGCAAAATGTGACTCGCTTGAGCTTTCAACACTGACCCGCAACAGGTTTAAAGGGTAAAAGCTGCACGAGTTTTTTTCAAGAGTTTCACTCCTTCCGCAATCGATGTTCATATCACAGCTGGCAGTCAGATCCATTTATTATGCTCTAATCATGTATGCTTCCAAGCATACGTACGGAATTTGGGCTGCTAGGTTCCACCCAAAGCATTATCCATCAAGGAAGGGTAAAAGAATGATAAAATGAACCATGGAGAAGAGCAAAATAGGCAATTGCACACTTATGCTATGTTGGAATCTAACCTTCTAAGCATAACTTTGAAATAACTTATCGAAGAAATTATTTTTCATACACCCCCTTTTCTTTTTTAAATTTGATGATGCACTATTTTCCTTATTTTTTGTAAGCTCTCTTATCGTGAACATCCTCTCAAGAGCAATCAGAAGTACAAGGTAAGTCTATTTAAAATTTAAAAGGCATATAGAGCATAAATATAGAAGCCCTTTCTTCTCTTTCGAAAGTTTCGAGAATAATCATTTGCAGAAAATTTTTTGCAAAACCATTTTTTTTTTTAAATTTTTGAAAATTGACACAAAAAGTAACAAGAACCAAACAATTAACCCATAATATCAACAATTAGAGAACCTACTAACAACAGAGATAGACATGACACAAGTGGAAATTATATCCAAAACCCAATATACGAAAATTGGCAGACATATTATGTTAATGCTTTATAGAAGTGAAACCTTATGCTATCAATCAAAGACATAACAATTCCTGGAATTCACACACGACCACATACTTATTTAAAGAAAATATGAAGCTTGAAAATTCTCTAAACTGAATGTGATCCTCAATATTCAATACAAAAATAATTACTAATATCCAAAACGCATACAAAAGTATACTCATGTCTTGATTCAAGAGTCACTTGACAGAAATATAAACAATAAAAAAGTTGATAGAGATTGGACAATCAACTGAACAACAGGAGATTCACTTAGCACATTGTAGAAGCCAAATTCATTAAAGTAACTTGCTATTTTGCCAGGCACAGAGAGAGAGAGAGAGAGAGAGAGAGAGAGAGAGAGAGAGAGAGAAGTCTTTAATCGCTGAAACCAAAAGGGTGCGTAAGGTCTGAAAAAGGAGGATTCGAGTGGAATATTTATTAGACACCATTAGAATATTTAGTCGGAGGATGCCGATGCCTAATAGCCTAAGTTGGTGTTTGGATCACAGGATTTGGGGGGATTATAGAGAGGATTGGATTAAAATTGTGAATGGGGTCCACTTATCCCTGATTTGGGTAATTTTTTTGGATAGGATTATCCTTGGTTTTGAATTCCTCGGGCAGTAGGTTTTGCAGTTGAGAATCCCTTCTGTAGGCCATTGAACAATCCCTTTTGCTGTGTGGGATTCAGAATTGTGAGGCAGGATTATATTTGAAAAATCTAAAATACCCTTCTGCTGGCCATTGAACAATCATTTCTACTGTGCAGATCTGGGCATAGTTTGACTGTCCATCGGCTTTAACCCATGTCGATTTTTTCATCGGATGTAACCCATCTCAATTTTTTCCATCGGTGGTGTTTGGAACTCTCCAAAACACCTAGATCTGTTGAGCAGGTCTAAGTGTTGAGCCCAGTAGCAAATCTGCAACTTCCATTTGTTGATCTGCTCCTTGGAAGACTCCATCATATGTTCTCTCTCCCTTTCTCACCTTTTTCTCTCTCTCGTTCTCACCTTTTTCTCTCTGTCTCACCAATTCTCTCTCTCTTTGTCTCACTCTTTCTCTCTGTCTGCTGGGCCTCATTAAAAAACCAATTTGAAAGCAAAGCAAAGGTTCACATTAAGTACTCTTTATTTTTTAATTTCTCCTTTTTTTGATAAAGATGAGGGAAGTAAAACAACTATTATACTTATATGATGGTAAAACATGGTAAAACAACTGTTATACTTAGATGATGATAAAACAACTATTTATTTTTTAATGTCTCCTTTACAAAGCATGTAATTAATATTTCTCTAACCACATTATGATGAAAGGGTTTGAGTCTCATTAAAAAATTACATTTGTTTTGTGGTGTTGGGTCTCATTACATCTTAAATTTTTAAGATCTAAAAATTTTATGCTCATCCATTTGTTTCCTTATAGATGAACTCTAAAAAATTAACATTTTAAGTAAAACAACATATTTTAAATTGATCTAATTTGTGCTATTAATTCAAGTAATAATATTAAAATGCCCTAAAATTCATGAAAAATAAATTGCATTTGGGTCATTGAAAAAATTTAATATGGTTCGGATTAATTTTGTTATTTATTGAAAAAAAAATTAAGTTTTATTTTTAAACACACAACTTCAGATTTTCTAAAAAGAAACAAATAACGACTTAGGCATGAGTTGTATCAATTTGTCTATTATTTTTGTAAAAATGCATTATTTATTGATTCATATTTTTTTTTCTAAATAAGACAATACTAATGGATTAGAATTTTTTACATTCCATTTCAAACATGGTATAGGATTAGATAATTTTTTTTTACACAAGGGTGTAATGGTAATTTTAGTATGTTTTATCTTCACATGTGAATGGGGCTCACAAACCAAATGAAATCTATCCAAAGATGGGATAGGATTTGAATCCGAACTTTATAATTCTCCCATCTAGACCACTTTACATTGGGTTGGATTGGGTTCGGATTCAAATCCAATCCAATTCAATCCTCCTATGATAATCTAAACACCACCTAAGGTGTAAAAAAGGATAAAATGACGTTATATTATTGGCCCAGTTATATAATTGACATTATGTAATTATTTAAAGGATACATTAGGAGATCAACATTTTTTTGGGTTAGTCTATTAGTAGCATAGTTATATATTAATTTTATTAGTAGCATAGATATAGACAAATTAAACAGTAGCTCAACAGTCATCGATTTTTTTTAGAACTAAAATAATAGAAACTCAAAAGTCAACATAATTGTGACAATTACAAATAATTTAATAATGTTATTAACTACAAGAAGATAGGATAGACATTAGATATTTTGTTAAGGTTATTTTGGTCAAACAAATTATTTTCACTTTTGTTGACGTTTAGAAGTAGTATAGATATGAAGTGTTCAATCCTCTATGATAAGTTAATTTCTTTGAGTGGATTTTTCTAAATATATTATCTTCTTTTTTTCTCTTTATAGTTTTCTTCATTTTATTAGTAGCTTCTTGTACTCTCTATTTTACAATTCAATATGAAATGCTTTAATTTTTAAAGGAAAACATTTTTCTCAATAGAGAACATTTGCTCGATCCTATGTTTTGATACATTATAGTGCCTGGTTTTTTATCATATGTACAAAAACTTATGGAGGGGAACTAGAGAAATAACAAGACTGGGTCAACCCCTAGAGCACGCGTACCATGGCATTCCATAAATATTGTCGGTGAAAGTGTAATTTTTTAAAATTTATATGGGGGTAAATTATGCTAATTAAACTCTGATAAAGTAAGTATATTTTAGTTAAGCAATTGAATTGTAAGTATATTTTAGTTAAGCAATTGAATTGTTGAATTACGAGGTAGAGGAGAGTATAGGTGAAATTTAAATAATGTCGGGAATTTTTGAGTGGTTAAATGTGAAAATAAGCAAAAAAAGAGGAGAACTTAGTGTAATTATTGTAACTTTTGCATGTGAGGACACTTGGCTGAGTGTAGTCTCTCCAACCAAGCATAGGAAAAATATAAAAAGGGAAAAAAAGCCTTAGGCGATGGATAGAAAAGGAAGAGAAAAGGAAAATAAGAAAAAAGAAGAAAGCTCAAGGGTTTTTAGGGAGAGAGAGAGAGAGAGAAGTAGTTCATTGGGGTTGCATGTGTTATTGAGTGAGATGTTTCTTCATTTATGTGGGTATCTCGTGTTTTGCTTGTGTAAAGGAGTGGTGTGGTGACATGGTTGTGGAATGGAAGAACTTTGAAGCACTTGGGTGAGAATTTGAAGAAAATGGGTGACAACGTAGGTAGGAGATTCTTATGAATTTTCCTGTCTTTTTACTTCTAAATGTAGCTTTGAGTCATGGATTAAGGTTGTGTGGTATTAGAAATAAGGTTGGGTGGAAGAAAATGGAGTTGGAACCAAGTTATGGAATTAGGAACAGGGTTCAACTAGTTGAAGAAAGGTTCAACAGGTTGAACAGAGTATTGGTTGTGTATCAACCGGTTGAAGAAACATTATTAACCGATTCATTAGAGCCAATCTTGGCAAATTTGTGATGATGTTCTGGGCTCTTATGAAATTAATCTAAAACTTTATTTGTAAAACCCGGATAAATTTAAACTTTTTATGAAAAAAGGTAATTTGTCATTACGGTATGAGTTATAAACCTAAATTTTTTTAGAACTCGGATGATGAAATGGACCTTACCATTGGATTCGTCTCGCGAAATTTAGCTACCCCTGTCAAATTTCATCGAATTTTGAGATAGTCAATTTTTTTACGTTTTACGAGGCGATCGAGTCTCGGATGACCAAAAAATGAGATTTTTAATAAAATTTTAAAATTTAAAAAATAATTTAAGGCAAGTTAAAAATAAAAATATTTTAAATTTACACTGGGGCAAAATTTAATCATTTCGGGGTGAAAACGAGCTCGAAAAAAGAGGGCTGTGTGGCACAATAAGAACCAAGTGGTTAAGGAGTATAAAAAGGGGATAAATATCAGATTTCTCCCCATTTTTGTTCAACCGTTACCCAATAGAGAGGAAGAGAGGGAAAACTCAAATTCTCTCCACCTTCTCTCTACGATCCCCGGAGATTCGTTGCTCAAATCAACTCAAGCCAAGAACAAAGATTGTTCTACGCGTTGAGGGCTACACGACCACACAAAAAATGACGGGTTTCACCGAAGATTTCAAGGACGGGATTTTTGAAAATCAAGTGTTTGGACTTAGGGGATATTCTTGAAGGTTCTATCGTCGATTTTACGCTTCAAGAGGTAGGGTTCCTTCCTATTTTGGTTTATTTTCTAACTTAGGGTGTTATATGATATGGGTAGGTTGTTAGAGAGTTAACACTTACCTATGTTTGTGAAATTGATGAAAATGCATGTAGTAGAACTCGTATACGGGAAAACATTTCAGGTGTGGGGTTAATACCGGTGGAGGACTTGAGGGTGAAGAAAAGCCGGTTTGTGGCTTTTGGAAACAAGTTTTTGTAAAACTTTGGTTAAATGCCGTTTTGACATGTAAATTATGTAAATGCATGTAGTAGAACTCGTATGCATTGTGTATAATGTAGAAAACTTCATCATACATATTTGGAATGAGTTTGGAAAGGTTTTGGACGAATTGGAAGTGAAAATCTGATGAAGCACAAAATTCTGGGCAAAACCTTCTGGAAGGTCACAACAACCTTCCAGAAGGTTAATGCAAACTTTTGGTCCAGCAGGCAAAACCTTCCGGAAGGTTGAAAAAAACCTTCTGGAAGGTTAATGTAAATTGTTATCCAATAGACAAAACCTTTCGAAAGAACTTTTCCAGTGAGTAAAACCTTCTGGAAGGTTTATGAAAAACCTTCCAGAAGGTTTTCCAAAAATCTAAAACTTTAAGAATGCATTGCCATGCTTTGGGGTTATGAGTTCTTTGGTTCCAATGACACAATTGGACTTTAAATGAGATACATTGGGGTACATTGAACCTTGATGGGATTAAATGAATTAAAGAAAATACGGATCCACGTATGGGTTGTAATCCCGGTTATAGGAATGTGATAGATGTGATGTCGGGTTATGCAACAATCACGGGTGGTTAACGGGACCCCCGATTTTAGGGGCGTCACAGATAGATTCTCTAGACATATGAGTCTAGTCAGAGTGGACAATTTAGGGTGTTTGTATATTGTGACACCCCAAAATTCGGGGGTCCGTTGATTACCCATCAACCCGCGGAATACCTTTGGATATTGAGTAACTCGATATCACGCTGTTATGCTCCATTTGTCGGGGTCCTTAATTTAACAAAAATTCAGGCAAAGTCTCATTTGTATGAGAGCTCTACCCAAAACACAACCTGTGCAATATTCATTAACATGACCCATTCGAGGCCCAATATAACACAGTGACTAAACCGGGTCCATTTATAAGTAAAACTTGACTACACCTGATCCATTTATTCATACTCAAATAACAGATGCATCGTTATATTAAAACAACCCATATAAACTGAGTACAATTCTTTTACACATTACATGCCCAAAACATAGTTTTACATAAACCAAGGTTAAAGGCCACAATCCGGCCTTTCTTCACCCTTGAGGATCCAACTGAGGGCCGTCCACCGGTGTGTATCCAGAACCTGAAATATTTTCCCGTATAGAATGAGCCACGCCTAGTAGAGTAATTCCTACAGAGGCTACTCTCCACCTAAGTGCACATGCAATGCTCACATACAATATTTCATATTCACATCAACATTCCAAGTAAGAATATGCATTCAATGTTGGAATTTATCATGTCATGCCATGAAATGAGATAAGACTCACTCATGCAAATCAACTCGAGCCCTTTCTAGCTCCTCAACACATGCAAGTGCCAATGTGTATGGAATCGTCATTTATGTTGCACATAAAATGACTTTTACCAACCTAGGGTCTTTGTATGGGGTGGATGTTCATGGGCTTAAACCAAGGGTCTTCAACCTACTCGAAATTTATGGACTTCCACCGAGGGCTCTGCGTACACCCACACACTTCATGGGCCAAGCCAAGAGTGTGCATATCCCAATCACCGGGCCTTGCACTTGAGGGATCTTCTAGTCCCTCATTGCTAACCCAACCCTAATCACCATGCAACCTGTGCGACTCGGCCAAGCCATCGACCAAGCTTAATGGAGTCTACTCGTTATCCACCAAGTATGGTGTTGACGACAACCATGCATACACCCACATGATGCGATGTTACAGTACATATGCAATATGATGTCCCATTGCATAATTATAACATATTCAATATGGTATGAAAGACATATGAATAATATCAATACGTTTCACATATTCCATGACAAAATGATATCATAAGCATATAATTCCCATTATTCTCCACAATGTCAATATAACACAAGCATGTACATACATTGACAATTTTCATAACGCAATTCAAAGCATGTTATCACAATTTTTATGCCAATAATACACTTAATCACAAAGGTGCAATATAACACAAAATAGCCCATGTAGTAGCCCACATAACGGCCCTTATAGAAGCCACAAAACAGCCCCTATATAAGCCACCAAAATAGCCCCTATATAGGCCACCAAAATAGCCCCTATATAGGCCACCAAAATAGCCCCTAAACAGCCACAAAACAAGCCATAAAACAGTCTCAAATTCAGCCACAAAACAACCCATTAACAGGCCATAAAATAGTCCCAAATTCAGTCACAAAAATAGCCCATTGACAGGCCATAAAATAGTCCCAAATTCAGCCACAAAAAAACCCCTAAAACAACCCCTTAGGATAGGCATAAAACCAAGTAGGAAGAACCATACTTCTTGCAGCGTAGATTGAAGTGTAGAGACTTCAAGAACACAAAAACCACTTCCAAAACTTGATTTTTCTAAATCTCCTCCTTTGGATCTTCGGTGAAATCCTTCATTCTTGGTGTGGTTGCATAGCCCTCATCGACGTGATTGACTTTAGTTCTTGGCTCGATGGATTCCGACCGACGGAACTCCGAGAATCGGTGGAAAAAAGATTGGAATCTCACTTTCTCTCCTCTCTTCCTCTCCAACATTGGAATCAGCTGAATGTAGAGACATTTCTGCTGAAATATCTACTATTTAGCCCTATTTATAATTTCCAATATTTGGCCCAAGTCGCGCCATTTGTCCCTCATTGATTCGGCTCCGTTTTTGCCCCGAAATGATTTATTTCATCCCGGTTGAAGTTCAAATTAATTTTATTTGAAATTTTATCCAACTCTAAGGAAATTTTATAAATTTCCTTTTTGGGGACCTTTGAAAGGTCATTCATCACCCAATTGTCTCGTAAAACGTACAAAATCTGACTATCTCAGAATTCGACGAAAATTAACGGGGCAGCTCAATTTAGTAGTACAAATCCAACGGTGCGGTCTGTTGCATAATCCGAGCCCTAGAAAAATATGGATTTTAAACCCGCATTATAATAGCAAATTACCATTTTTGCCCTTTTTCAAAAAAAAAAAAACAAAAGAGAAAAAATTTAAATTTTTTTTGGGTTTTACATTCTTCCCCCCTTAAAAGAATTTCATCCCCGAAATTCACATACACATGCACATACAATCACATGCATATGCAGCAGTCAAATAATGCTAAATGACTATAATAATGTACCTTCGTCCTCAAATAAGAAGGGATAATTGGTATGGATGGTGTTCTCGCACTCCCATGTCACTTCCTCCACTCCCCGGTGTTGCCACAACACCTTTACTTGCCACACGGTCTTGCCTCGCAAAACCTGTTCTCGGCTATTCATGATGCGTACCGGTCCTTCCTAGAAGGTCCCATCAACATCAACAATAAGCTCTCCCCAATCCACCACATGAGTCGGGTCCGGGGTGTATTTTCAGAGTATAGAGACATGAAATACAGCATAAACACCTGATAGATTTGGCTGTAATGCCAACCAGTAAGCCATTACACCCACCCTCTCGAGTACCTCGAAGGGCCCGATATACCTTGGCGACAGCTTTCCCCGCTTACCAAACTGAACCACTCCTCTCTTAGGCATCATCTTCAAGAAGACGTGATCTCCCACCTCAAACTCTAGAGGTCGCCGCTGTTTGTCGGCATTGCTCTTCTGTCGGCTCTGAGCTATGAGGAGACACTTCTGTATCAAGTCCACCTTCTCAGAGGTGTCCCTAACCAAATTCGGACCCGTAGAAAGTCTTTCTCCCACCTCCGTCCAACAAACCGGAGATCGATAAGGCCTCCCATATAGTGCCTCATAGGGTGCCATCTGTATGCTCGCCTGATAACTGTTGTTGTAGGCGAACTCCACTAAGGGCAAGTGCTCTTCCCAACTACCCTTGAGATCTAGGATACATGCCCGTAACATGTCCTCCAAAGTCTGGATGGTCCTCTCTGACTAACCGTCCGTTTGGGGATGAAAAACAGTGCTCATCATCAACCGTGTTCCCATGGCTCACTGGAAACTCTCCCAAACATGAGCTGTAAACCTGGGATCCTAATCCGATACTATAGATACGGGTATCCTATGCAACCGAACAATCTCCCGTATGTATAACTTGTAGAATTCCTCCAATGTGAAGGTCATTCGCACTGCCAAAAACTGTGCCAATTTCGTAAGCCCACTATCACCCACACCGCATCATGACCCCGCGATGTCTGTGGCAAGTGAGTAACAAAATCCATCATGACATGCTTCGACTTCCACTCAGATACCTCCAAAGGCTGGAGTAACCCTGCTGGTCTCTGGTGTTCGGCTTTCACCTGTTGACACGTGAGACATCGGCTAACAAAATTTCTAACGTCTTTCTTCATCCCACTCCAATAATACTAGCGACGAAGATCATGATAGATCTTCATGTCACCTGGATGCACAGCAAAACAGGAACAATGGAACTCTCTAAGAATCTCCTCTCTGAGTTCCGCAGATTGGGGAACCACTGTCCTTCCCCTAAATCGAAGACTACCATCCAAGTGAATGACCTAGCCCTCGGCACCTGTACCTAATCGTACTCGATCCCTGATGGATGATAACTCTGTATCCTATCCCTGGGACTCAATCACTCTGCATAGTAGGGAAGGTGTAGCCATTAAACTCCCCAAAGTACCCTCAGTCTGCACCATGTAACGCACCCCGAACTGTCCCACAGTCTCGAGCATCTACCACTCCCGGGAAGCCACACTAGCCAAGACTCCCCGTGACTTTCGACTGAGTGCATCAGCCACCACATTTGCCTTACCGGGATGGTAATGCAAAGTGAAGTCATAATCCTCCAGAAACTCCATCCACCTACGTTGCCTCATATTGAAGTCCCGCTGTGTAAAGATGTACTTCAGACTTTTGTGGTCCGAAAATACCTCAAACTGCTCACCGTATAAATAGTGGCCCCAAGCCTTCAAGGCAAAGACAATGGCCGCCAACTCCATGTCGTGCGTGGGGTAATTCTGCTCGTGATTCTTTAACTGCCGAGAACTATAAGCCACCACCCTCCCGGACTGCATCAACACACAACCGAGTCTGTTCTTCGAGGCATCACAATACACTGTGTACCTCTGTCCCCTTTTCAGAACTATCAGAATAGGAGTTGATGTCAGCCTCCTCTTCAACTCCTGGAATGCCTTCTCACACGAGTCATTTCACTTAAACTTGATCTCTTTTCGGGTTAATCTTGTCATAGGTGCAGCTAGTCGGGAGAAGTCCACAATGAACCTCCTGTAGTACCCTGCCAATCCCAAGAAACTACGTATTTCGAAGACTGATTTCGGCCTCTCCCAATTCATAACCGCTTCAACCTTCTCTGGGTCCTCGGATACACCCGAAGCCGACACTACATGTCCCAAAAATTTCACCTCTGTAAGCCAAATGTCACACTTGCTAAACTTGGCGTACAACTGATGGTCTCTTAAGGTTTGAAGAATAATCCTCAAGTGACCCTCATGCTCCTCCTCAGACTTGGAGTAGATCAAGATATCGTCAACAAAGACTACAACAAACTGATCTAAGTAGGGTTGAAATACCCTATGCATGAGATCCATGAATGCCACTGGAGCATTCGTCAATCCGAACGACATGACTGTGAACCCGAAATGCCCATACACGTTCTGAACGCTGTCTTAGGGATATCTGCCTCCCTAACTCTCAATTGATGGTAACCGGTGCGAAGATCTATCTTGAAGTAGACTTGCGCCCCTCTCAACTGATCAAACAAGTCATCAATCCTCAACAAAGGGTACCTATTCTTGATAGTAACCCGATTCAACTGTCGATAATCTATACACAATCGAAGGGTCTTGTCCTTTTTCTTGGCAAACAATACTGGAGCACCCCAAGCAGAGGTGCTCGGCCTAATAAAACCCCTATCCAACAAGTCTTGCAATTGGACCTTGAGTTCTTGCAACTCAGCAGACGCCATCCTATGTGGAGTCATAGAAATGGGCGATGTACTAGGATGTAACTCAATGGTGAAGTCTACATCCCTATGTAAAGGTAATCCCGATAGTCCATCTAGAAAAACATCCTCATACTCACAAACCACCTGAGGTAGACCCAACTCCTGTCTCACCTCATCCTCCAAAGTAAGGCTCGCAAGCCAACTCATCAACTGCCCGTGCCATCGAGAATCATACACTGCTTGGGGTAAAGCATCATGCTTTTCCCCCTGGAACTTGAAACAAACCCCATCCGGAGTAAAAGCAGTGACCCTCTTACGATCACAATCAATAACAACATGGTGTGCCACCAACCAGTCCATACCAAGGATAACATCAAACTCTGACATGTCCATGACCCTAAGGTCCACAGTGAGTAGAATCCCTAAAATCTCTAGCTCACAACCCCAACATATTTGATCAACTCTCACCCTAGCTTCTAGGGGAGAACTCACATGCAATGGCTCTTCCAAGGTCTTAGCCTCTAAGTCCAAGTCTTTCACACAAGATGTAGCAATAAAAGAATGTGATGCACCATAATCAAACAATACTCTAGCCCATAAGCGAGAGAGTAGAAATGTACCCTGTATCATCGACAGATCTGTTGGCTCAACCTGTGGTATGATGGTGTAGACACGCCCTTGGGTCCCTGAAGTGCTGGCTTGTGAGCCCTGTCCTGGCCTCGGCCCATGCCTTGGCTCATCTGGCCTGCTTGTGGAGTCCCCGCACGTGAAGTAGTGGGGCCTTGTGCAGTGCCCTGGTACTGATAATGGCTCCCCTTGCCCATGGTAGGGTAGGGAGGAATAGAGTGCGTCTATGAGTACCCCACTGAAGACTGGGACTGGGATCCCTGTCGCTGGGGACAATCTTTCCTCACGTGGCCCGGTTGATGACAATGATAGCAAGTTTTTTGACCTATCTGATACGTAGTCCTGAAGTTTCTCCCTCCTCGAGAGGACTGACCTTGGCCTTGGCCTTGATAGCCACGACCCTGCCCTTGATGCCTTTGTGGAGCAGAAGTCCTCTACTTCTTCCCTGCACTAGAAGAAGAGGATTGACCATCCTTCTTCTTATCTTTCACACCCGCCTCACGGATGTTTCGTGCATCATCAACCTTTTTTTCAATGGCCATTGCTGTGGCGACCATGAAGTCCAAGTCTTGTAGAAGAAGACCCACAATGTTGCCTCGAATGGACAACTTCAAGCCATCTTCGAACTTCCTCACTTTGGCCATATCTGTGGCCACATAATCAACAGCGAAAAATGCTAATTCGGTGAACTTAGCCAGGTATTCCATCACTAATATCGTTCCTTGTCTGCGGTCTAGGAACTCCCGGGCCTTAGCATGTTTAGTAGCTACGGGGAAATATTTGCTCATAAAGAGCTCCTTGAACTCTGCCCAAGTCATGGTCTCCAAATTCCTTGAGTCCTTGACCCAATCCTACCACACCTGGGATTCTCCCTCTAGCTAAAAAGTAGCTAGTGTTATCTTTATGACATCAATGGTAATCTCAATAGCCCTCAAGATCTTGTCTACTTGTCGGAACCAATGGTCAGCCACCATAGGATCCGCCCCTCCCAGAAAGATTGGAGGATTGTGTGCCTTAAATTTCTGGAGGTGACTTGAACCTCCTTGACTCTCACTTGCACCTGTCTGTGCAATAGTAGTAGCCGTAGCACTAGATTGTGCAATGGTAGCCGCCACCGCACCAATAGCCTCCATGAAGGCTTGTTGGTCAAAGGTTGGTGGTAGTGGTTGGTTGTTCCGTCCACCCCGACGTCCCCTTCCTCTAGTTTCTATCTACACACACATAAGATAGCAATAGATCAATTACTTAATATCCCAACTTAGGGATCAAGTATTTAAACTTGAAGATTTTCCTCCTTGTTTCACTAGTAGTGCGTGTGCCACCTACTAGTAGACATTTACACATAGAACTATACCGTTCATTCCTTTTTCCAAACCCAAGGTTATGTTTTCTAACCCTAGTGTTTCTCTTTTCCATATGTCTTTTACCATGCCTACAATTCATATAACACAACACATAATCATGTAGCAAAATTTAGCACATAACATGAAATGCACAATGAATGCAATGGTCTAAACCCATGCCCATTAAGCCCTAGGTAAATCGTATACCTATGCTCTGATACCAAGCTGTGACACCCCAAAATTCGGGGGACCGTTGATTAACCATCAACCCGCAGAATACCCTTGGATACCGAGTAACTTAATATCACGCCGTTATGCCCCATTTACCGGGGTCCTTAATTTAACAAATATTCAGGCAGAGTCTCCTTTGTACGGGAGCTCTACCCAAAACACAACCTGTGCAATATTCATTAACATGACCCATCGGAGGCCCAATATGACACAATGACCACACCGGGTCAATTTATAAGTAAAACTTGACCACACCGAGTCCATTTATCCATACTCAAATAACAGATGCATAGTTATATTAAAACAACCCATATAAACTCAGTTATAATTTTTTTACACATTACATGCCCAAAACATAGTTTTACATAAACTAAGGTTAAAGGTCACAATCCGACCTCTCTTCACCCTTGAGGATCCAAGTGAGGGCCGTCCACTGGTGTGTATCCAGAACCTGAAATATTTTTCCGTATAGGGTGAGCCACGCCCAGTAGAGTAATTCTTACAGAGGCAACTTCCCACCTAAGTACACATGCAATGCTCACATACAACATTTCATATTCACATCAACATTCTAAGTAAGAATATGCATTCAATGTTGAAATTTATTATGTCATGCCATGAAATGAGATGAGATTCACTCATGCAAATCAACCCGAGCCCTTCCTAGCTCCTTAACACATGCAAGTGCCAGTGTGTATGGAATCGTCATTTATGTTGCACATCAAATGACTTTTACCAACCTAGGGTCTTTGTATGGGGTGGATGTTCATGGGCTTACACCAAGGGTCTCCAACCTACTCAGAATTTATGGACTTCCACCAAGGACTCCGAGTACACCCACACACTTCATGGGCCAAGCAAAGGAATTAAGTATCCCAATCACCGGGCCTTGCACCTGAGGGATCTTCTAGTCCCTCATTGCTAACCCCAACCCTAATCACCATGCAACCTGTGCGACTCGGCCAAGTCTTCGACCAAGCTTAATGGAGTCCACTCGTCATCCACCAAGTGTGGTGTTGACGACAACCATGCATGCACCCACATGATGTGATGTTATCGTGCATATGTAATATGATGTCCCATTACACAATTATAACATATTCAATTTGCTATGAAAGACATATGAACAATATCAATACGTTTCACATATTCCATGACAAAATTATATCATAAGCATATAATTCCCATTATTTTCCACAATGTCAATATAACACAAGCATGTACATACATTGATAATTTTCATAACACAATTCAAAGCATGTTATCACAATTTTTATGCCAATAATACACTTAATCACAAAGGTGCAATATAACACAAAATAGTCCATGTAATAGCCCACATAACGACCTTATATAAGCCACAAAATAGCCCTTATATAAGCCACCAAAACAGCCCCTATATAGGTCACCAAAACAGCCCCTAAATAGCCACAAAACAGCCTCTATATAGGCGCCATAAAATAGTCCCAAATTCAGCCACAAAACAACCCATTAACAGGCCATAAAACAGTCTCAAATTCTGCCACAAAACTGCCCCTTAAACAGCCACTTAGGATAGAAATAAAACCAAGTAGGAAGAACCCTACCTCTTGTAGCGTAGATTGAAGTGTAGAGACTTCAAGAACACCAAAATCACTTTCAAAACTTGATTTTCCCAAATCTCCTCCTTTGGATCTTCGATGAAATCTTTTGTTCTTGGTGTGGTTACGTAGCCCTCATCGACGTGATCGACTTTAGTTCTTGGCTCGACGGAACTAAAGAAAGATTGGAATCTCACTTTCTCTCTTCTCTTCCTCTCGAACGTTGGAATCAGCTCAATGCAGAGCTGAAATATCTACTATTTAGCCCTATTTATAATTTTCAATACTTGGCCCGAGTCGCACCACGTGTCCCTCACTGATTTGGGTCGATTTTTGCCCCGAAACGATTTATTTCATCCCGATTTAAGTTTAAATTAATTTTATTTGAAATTTTATCCAAATCTACGGAAATTTTATAAATTTCTTTTTTGGGGACCTCTGAAAGGTCATTCGTCACCCAATTATCTCGTAAAACGTGCAAAATCTGACTATCTCAGAATTCGACAAAAATTGACAGGGCAGCTCGATTTTGCAATACAAATCCAATGGTGAGGTCTGTTGCATCATCCGAACTTTAGAAAAATATGGATTTTAAACCCGCATTTTAATGACAAATTACCATTTTGCATTTTTTCAAAATAAAAACAAAAGAGAAAAAATTTAAAATTTTCCCGGGTTTTACATAATATGGTAGAGGAAGTTAAACATTATGATACTAATATTTTGTATACGTGTAATTATTAATATTGATTTGTTGCACTATAAAACTGTAGATGTTACAATCAAATTGGATCGAATAAGGATAGAATATTCTTATATTCTTTTTTACGATAAAGGGATGGAGTGGATAATGTTGAAAAGGGTGATGATTTGTAAAATAAATAAAGGGTCATTTGAGAGTTATTAATGTAAAATTTTGAATGAAAATGCAATAGATTTGACTTAGTGAATGATAATTGGAAACATAGATAGTTATATGGTTGTAGTAATTAATGTGCTATGGTAAGTTAAGGTATTATTGATTATAGGAGATTTGTAAAATTGTGACTAATACGTGCTCTGTGTGGCAAGTAAAAAATCTGGACAACTTTAGATCTGTTGGTGAAGTTTTTATGTTAGTACAGACTAATCATGACTAGGTTAAGGAGGTGTCTAGAGTTGAATATTTATTCTCTAAACGATACTATGATGAGTAGGAAAATAACTTCTATGTTTTAACTTCAACGAAGGGTGTCTATGATAGAATAAGGAAATAGAAAGAAAAAAGAAGATAATTTATTATCTTGCTATGTTCCTTTATCTTGACATAAAGTCTTGGTTTTTAGTTCCTTTAAACTTTAAGTTTTTCAAACAATAAATTGAGTGAGATACGAACTCTTAGATCAAGTGGTTTACATATGTGTGGTTATGGATTTTGAAAACAATATTTTGTTCGGAAAAGAAGAAATGAATAGTAAGAGATGTTTAAGTGGTTAAACATATTATTTGGCAAATAGTTTGAAAAATGAGGTAATCTATCAAAGTTGCATGCATATCTGAGGAAAGATTATGAAATAGTGTATTGTGGTGTGTGCTTGGTGATTGAGAAATAGAATGCTTAAAAACACTGTTTACTTGCAATAAATTAAAAGAGAGTTCTTTAGCTCGGGGATTGAGACATGTGTGCCATTGCTTGAGATTATGAAAGTGCCACAGTACCACAGTACCACAATTAACTCTCATGTCAACGGTAAAGTATTGGAATGTATTTATATATTAAACTATAATACAATAACTGTTAGGTTTACCGAAAGGTCTATGCACCATACAACAATTAATTACTTTAATAAAACTCGAATGTATAAATAACCATTCGAGAGTTTACTTTGGTATTTGATTGGAAGGTTTATGATATAATGAAGAACATAGCTCTGGATTATGCTTAGAATCAAAAGCATTGAATATGGAGAGACTTAATTTGTCTATACCCAATCTCCAATTCCTTTCATAATACCCCGCTTAGTAAGTCATTGCACTATGCATTTATGTACATAAAATTACTTAGATGGAATGAAAATAAACATAAAAACCTAGCTCGATACTTGCATAACCATGAGCATAATCTAAGTTATACATAATTAATACAAAGTACTAAACATTAAAAGAAAGAACCATCCATCAGTTAGGGGAGGTATAATTCATTTTAAGCATAAAGAACAAAAGGCACTTTCATTACTCAAGCAAGATTACACATCTTCTCCCATCACTAAAGAAAAAATGAGAAACTATCCACTTTTCATAAACCCTTGATGAGCTAGAAAAGTGGGAGAACCTCATTCTTCCAAGTGAGGTGTTGTCTTCAAAGTATAAGAGTAACGGCCAGAAAATCTCTTTCCCTGAGGTGTAGTTGAAAAACCCCCACCTTTCTTATCAAAACAAGGTTAGGCAAAGTGAGAGAGGTTAAACCCTCCAAGTAGAAAGAAAATAAAAATAATGTAGATAGGAGATTTTGGCTAAAGAAGGTATTTGGAGAGAATTTCTTCAAGTGGAGAATGAATTCAAAAGCTTGGAGTAGGGGGCTATTTATAGTTCCCCTGAGCTGTAGCTGGTGGCAATATAACAACCCGTTTTCGGGCTTTATTTTGAAAATATAATCTAAGAATAACACTTTTAGTCTCACAAACCTGCTATTAATATTTAAAAACCAACCCTAACAAAATATATAACATAGTCCACGTTTATATAAAAATTGTAACACCCTGTTTTGGGTTTTACTCTGAAAATAAAATTTAAGAATAAAACATTCAGTCTTGCAAACCTGCTACTAATATTTAAAAACCAACCCTAACAAAATATATAACATATTCCATTTTTATATAAAAGTAACACGATTGCAAGCACACCGACCTGTTACCATACTAAGCATTTACAAAAAGTACATAAGTACGAGCACACCGACTCGTACCATGCAAAAAAAAAAAAAATTCAAGTCCCAAAAATATTTTTAAACTTTTGTTACTCGCCAAAAATAAAAGCTTAAGTTTATATACAAAACCAATAGGAAAAAAAGAAAACAAAAATTGACACGAGCCACTTCCTCGACAACTCCCGACTAGACCTCTAGTTTGGGTAGTAGACTTCAGGCGTGTGTATATATTACCTAAAAAGATTTCAATAAATTATTCAGCGAGTATCCAGTAGCTTCCCAAAAGTAGAGTAGAAAATAACAAGATACACTAATTCATTGATAGAAATCTATTAATTATAATCCTGTAATTTTAACCCGAGACCCATCTTGTTGCTCTACAGTCTCACACATAGACAATCATTACGGGATTATGTTGCCACTCAGGCAACATACTTCGTAAGATTATATCATCACATAGATACCATTCGTCACTCGTACAATTCAATTACAATATTAGTTTTATCTTTCAGACGACCCATAACACGCCGTCAACTCTTGTTCTTGTCATTTAGACAATTTAAACACACAACTTATTTCAGTCACAAAGACATCTTGAAGCACTTATAATATTTCTAGTCACGTAGACAATTGATCCTAACAGTGAAATCTCGTCATTTAGACGACTCTACCATATAGGTAATTTACATCACACAGACGCCTGTCGTTTAGACTCCCCAAGCCACGTAGCTCTTCTTATTCTTGTCATCAAGACGACTCATATCAGACATTTAATTCCCATTATTTGGATGACTCACAATCACTTTATGTCCTCTTGTCATGTAGACAACTCAAAATCGAACATTTAATTCCTATCACATAGGCAACTTAGAATTGAACACTTAGTTCCTGTCACGTAGACAACTCAAAGTTGAACACTTAGTTCCTATCACGTAGACAACTCGTATGCAACAATTATTTTCCATAATATTTATTTCGTAATAAGGAATTACGTTCACAAGTAAGTTCACCAACCACGCAATCAACTCAAATCGCATGCACATAATCCATTACACAATCCACTCAAGCCACAAAGGCTTACATCGTTGTTTAGTCAATTTCCATTCTCTTAAGCAACTTTCATCACACAAAAAAGGTTTACCGCACAATTATTCCATCTCCACAAAATAATAAAATTAACATATAAATCATGTCTTTAACACATAATCAAACTTACATATTTAATAATAAAAGACGTAGGTTAGCGCACTACCTCGTGTGGAGTTCTATCTCATGGATTACCCCTCCGTTGGACCTTTTGGTGCAGTGTTCCTAGCAGCGTTTGTCTCCGGACTTGACATACTCAATATTCACAATTTTATCTGAACATTAATACATAATACTGCTTAAGTTAGAGATAATTTATTCAAACTGAGTTTTGTAATTATTTCTCGTTGAATCAAATAAGTTATTTTCATCGAGTAACATTATCTACTCGAATCGATTAAACTAGTAGTTTAATAATCAATTCGAATCAATTGGTTTAACCCATTTACATCGAGTAAATTACCTACTCGAATTGAATTGACCTAATATTCTCAAATCCATGAAGGCAATATTTATTCGAATCCATTTTTCACAAATTAAACCTTTCCTCATAAGATTATAAACTTTTCAGAAGTTTACTTGAATTTGAATATTTTCCTATAACATCATAAATTTTACATGTTCTTTTGTAATTAATTATACCCATGGATTCATGCAATTTCAAGAACATTTCACAATATTTCTAAATTGCCCACTAGACTATTATCTCTCTTGATCAAAATTCAACCCACATACAACAATTCTCTTTCTATTTTTCCATGCAACAAGACTTTATTCTCACACACCCACAAATGCATTATATTAAATTTTCAAGCAATACCATGATATTACACATTCATAACAACCTTCACATTAAGCCCACATGCAATACCCAACTACATACAAAACACCATTCTTAGATTACATATAATGCCAAAATTCATGCTAAAATTTAATCTATACAATTTAAGAGGAGAAAAAAAAATAGTTTCATGGCCAACCTCTTGCACCACTCCTACACCACCAAACACCACCACAAGTCCACAACCCTTACCTTCTTAGCCTTAGTAAACTCCTTTCCAAAATGGAAAACTCCTCCCTTGCCTTTCTCTTCCAGCAGAAATTTGCAAGTGTGTGGGAGTCTTGATTATTTTTTTTCTTCTTTATTTCCTTTTTCTTTCCTTTGCTTCCTTTTCTTTCCTTTGCTTCCTTTTCCTTCCTTTTCTTCCTTTTACTTATTCGAAATTGGCTAAGTGTGGAGAGGTTCTTCTTGTTGCCTTTTTTATTTTTATTTCATTCTCCCTTTTATATTTTTACCACATGCTTTTAATTGGTCACCCACTCCTTCTCCATCCTTAGCCGTCACCCCTTTCCTCCTAATGCTAGCCACAAACTCTGAGTGGAGAGTTCCCATCATAATTGCATGCATACATACACACACACACACACCCCATATATTCCCTTAGAGTCTTTGCATGTGTGTATATATACATATATCATAATTGGAATTAACCTCTTAATTTATTTCACTATCCTTTACTCCATTTCTTGTATACACTAACACACACACATAGATATATATATATATATATATATATATATGTATATATATATAGATATATTTGTAGTAATATGTTAATATCACATGCTTGCCACCCCACTTAATTCCATGTGCACTAACATGCGTCAAATAATTAAATTTTGTCATATGCAAGCATACCCATTCAACCTTTCACACCTAATCAATATATTTTTTATAGTAGTTACCTATCATGCATGTTCATATCACATGTGAATATGCTCGTAATAAATATTTTTATGATTGTCATACGTATTCGGGTCTTACAATTTTTCCCCCTTTAGAAATTTCGTCCCCAAAATTCGATTTACCATACCAGAACTAGTGGACTTCTTCTATTCACATATGATGCTAGTGTTTCCCCATTACTTTCGGCACTAAAATATTTTGCTATAAGACTTAAACTAACAAAATAATTCTTGTATGTAAGATTCACCCCCCTTGTGACCTAGAATCTTAACAAACCTTTTGACATGTTCCACCCTTTATACTTTTAGTAAATCGAATGATAATGCTAGTTGTTGTTTGTTGTAAACCCAATCCGTCACATTCGACACTTCGAACTCTTAGGCTTCAATTCAATAGCTTCTCATTCCATTCCCATTCATTAGTAATGTTTTCATAGACCTCGATAAAGTGTAACGTTACCAATGTGCTTAGCATATTCCCATGCTACAAGAAGTAATGCACTCAATGATTTCATGCATTACCTAAATCATAACTACTCATTTCCAACATATGCAACTATATGTATCATGATATAATTACAAATCCTGCAAATAGTTGACATCTTCTTGATGAGCACGTAATATTGCATATTTAACGACCTTATTACATGCATTTTAACTCACCTGTGCATTTAATTACTTAGAGTTAGTTGAATTTATGAATAATGTGAAAATTTTGAGGTTGCAGGTAATTATAGGGTAAATGATGACTTTCAAAATCCTGCAACTAAGTGTGGATGTAAAACTCGGATAAATTTGAACTTTTAATGCAAAAGGGCAAAATGATAAATTTACCACTTCGATACAGGTTGAAAACCTGAATTTTTCTAGAACTTAGATGAAAAAATGGACCTTATCGTTGGATTCATCTCGCGAAATCTAGTTGTCAAGACAAATTTCGTCGAATTCTAAGATAGTCAGATTTTTTGCATTTTCTGAGGTTGTTAGGTCTCGGGAAAAATGAGATTTTTAATTAAATTTTAAAATTTGAAAAATAATTTAAAGCAAGTTGAAATAAGAGTATTTTGAACTTGAACTAGGGCAAAATTTAATCATTTCAGGGTGAAAATGAACCCGGGAAAGGAGGAGTGGCAAATTATGGACCAAGTATTTAGAGAGTATAAAAGGGGGAAGAAAATCAGATTTATTCCCCATTTTTTCAGCCTTTCACCAGTTAGAAAAGAGAGAGGGAGAAAAGAGGGAAAAAACTAGGGTTTCTTCACTTCTCTCTACGATCTACGCCGATACCATTCTCAAATCGACTCAAGCCAAGAACAAAGATTGTTCTACGCGATGAGGGCTACAAAATCATACCAAGAAGGATGGATTTCACCGAAGTTCCAAAAAATGAGCTTGGAGAAATCAAGGGTTTTGGGCAAGAATCTGGTTCTTGAAGGTTTTTACCCCTCGTTCTTACACTTCAAGAGGCAGGGTTTCATCCTACTTAGGTTTATTTTCAACCTAGGTTGTGATATGGAATGGGTAGGTAGATAAAATTATATATCACTTGCCTATTGTGATGAATTTGGAGAAATGAGTAGAATAAATTGTATCTTGAATTGGGTATACAAAATTTACCTAATATGTTGAATTATGTGATCAAATTGGGCATGTTGTGTGTTTACCTTATGTCTTGAATAATTAAGTGCGTTAATTGCATGATGATGTGATAACATGCTTGGAAATAGTGTTGAACAATATGTTGATACATGCACATGATGTATTGACATTTTGATGGATTATGGTAGCTATATGCTTATGATATAAATTACCATGAAATGTGTTGAAATAGCCCATATGACATTTATAGCATCTTGGACATAATGTTGCTGTTACAATGGTATATCATATTGCATATGCACGGGGACATTTCATTATGTGGGTGTGTGTGCATGGTTGTCGTCAAACACCACATTTGGTGGATGACGGGTGAGGTCGGTAAAGTTGGATCGAAGACCTAGCTAAGTCGAATGATTTACATGGTAAGTAGGTTTGGAGTTAGCAAGAAGGGTTAGAAGATCCCTCGGATGCAAGACTCGGCAATTGGGGTATGCACTCCCTTGGTTCAGTCTATAAAGTATGTGGGTGTACGCGGAACCCCAGTGGAAGTCCATAAATTCCGCTTGGGTTGGTTTACCCTTGGTGTAAGTCCATGAATACCCACTTCAACAAAGACCTTGGATTTACAAAAGTCATTTGATGTGTCACATAAATGAAGGATCTATACACGTTGGCATAACATGTGTTATAGGAGCCGGTAAGGGCTCGGGTCGATGTGCGTGAGTGAGTCTCATCTCATTTCAGGGCATAGCATTGTAAATTTCAACATTGAATGCATATTCTTGCTTGGGATGTTGAGGATTTTTGATTTTTGCATGTGAACATTTCATATGCATCTAGGTTGGGGAATAGCCTCTTTAGGAGATATCCTATTGAGCGTGACTCACCCTTTATGGAAAAACATTTCAGGTGAGGGATTCACACTGGTGGATGGTTCACATTTTGAGCCTCAAGGATGAAGAAAAGCCGACATGTGGCTTTTAAATCATGTTTTTGTAAAACTTTTATGAAAAGTCGATTTTGACATGTAAATATATGAAATGTTTGTAGTTGAACTCATATGAAACTTGTTTAATGGGAAGAACTTCATTATACATGTATTTGATAGTTGTGGGATGGATTGGAAGTAATTAGAAATCAAAAATAGGTGAAAAAGGCAATTATGGGCAAAACCTACCGGTAGGAGGGTGACAAACCTACCAGTAGTTTTTCCAAAAATTAGAAATTTTAAAAATGACTTGCCAAGCTTTCTGGCTTTGTGTCCTTTTATACAAATGATGTAAATGGACAATAATAGAGTATAAATTGTGGTATATTGGGCCATGGATGGGTCATGTCATTAAATATACATTGGTTATGCGTTTAGGAGTGCTCGGTACTAAGGATACTCTGCTCAAATTGTGTGTTTTTGTGATCCTAGTTAAAGGGATGCTATTGATGTGATGTCGAGTTGTGCGGGTACTTTCGCTGGTTGATGGATGATCAATAGTTGATAAAGGACTTTCGATTTTAGGGGAGTCACAGCTTGGTATTAAAGCCTAGGTATACGATTACCTAGGGCTTGAGGGGCGTGAGTTTAGACCATTGCATCCATTGTACATTTTAGTTATGTGCTTTAAATGCTACATGTTATGTGTTATGTGTGATGTGAGTTGTATGCATGATGAAATATATATGACAAAGGGGACACTAGGGTTAGAGAACATAACCTTAGGGTCAAAAAACAACTGAACTAGATGGCTCGGGGCGAGGGTGTCTACTAGTGGTGACACACACTCTATTAGCGAGACAAGGAGAGAAATCTCAAAGTTTAAACTTGATCCCTATCTTGGGATACTAAGTAAATGCTCTGTTGCTATTTGACATGTGTGTAGATGGCAAATAGTGGAAGAGGACGTCGCCGATGCGGTGGGCAGAACAACAACCAACCACCACCGGCCTTTGACCAACAAGCCTTTATAGAGGCTATTGGTACTATGGTGGTTATCATTGCACAAGCCAGCACCAATGTGGGCCAAGGAGGCCCAACTAACCTCCAGAAGTTTAAGGCACACAAGCCTCCGACTTTCATGGGAGGGGCGGATCCGATGGTGGCCGACCATTGGTTTTAACAAGTCGACAAGATCTTAGAGGCTATGGAGATCACCTCCGATGCCACTAAGATAAGCTAGCTGTATTCCAGTTGGAAGGAGAAGCCCATCTATGGTGGGATTGGGCAAAGTCTCGAAGAACTTGAAGGCGATGACATGGGGAGAGTTTTGTGATCTCTTAATGGGCAAATATTTCCCGACGGCTGTCCGACAAGCTAAAGCTTAGGAGTTCTTAGACTTGAGGCAAGGGACTATGACAGTGATGGAGAACGTGGCTAAGTTCACTGAGTTAGCCCGTTTCACTGATAACTATGTGGCCACTGACTTGGCCAAAGTGAGGAAGTTTTGGGGATGAGTTGAAGTTGTTCATCGGGGTAAAATTATGGGCCACCGCCTACAAGACTTGGACTCGATGGTCGAGATAGCTATAGCCATTGTGAGAGAGGTTGATGATGCACGAAGCATTCGGGAGACGGGTGCTAAAGATAAAAAGAAGGAGAGCCAATCCTCTTCTTCTAATTTGGGGAAGAAGCAGAGGACTTCTACTCCATAGGAACATCAAGGATAGGGCTACGGCAATCAAGGCCAAGGCCAAGGTCGATCCTCCCAAGGCGGGGGAAATTTCAGGATCTCATATTAGGCAGGACAGAAGACTTGCTATCATTGTCGCCAGCCAGGTCATGTAAGGCGGAATTGCTCTTAGAGGCAAGGATCCTAGAGTTATGGGACATCTCAATCCCAATCATCAGTAGGGTAGTCAAAAAACACACTACCTTCCTCCCTAGCCCACTGTGGGCCAGTGAAGTTAGTACCGATTCTAAAGTGCTACCAGGCCCCTACCACTTCACAAGCGGGGACTCCGTAATCAGGCTAAATGGGCCAAGGTATAGGCCTAGGCCGAGGACAGGGCATATAGGCCGGGACTTTGAGGACCCAAAGGGCGTGTCTACACCATTACACCTCAGACTGAGTTAGTGGATCAGTCGTCATTTAGGGTACATTTCTACTCTCTCGTTTATGGGGTAGGGTGTTATTTGACTTTGGTGTATTGTATTTATTCATTTTTCCATTATGTGTGAGAGATTTAGGGGTAGAGGTTGAGACCTTAGAGAGTTCTCCCCTAGGAGCTAGAGTGAGTGTTGATCAGTTATGTTAGGGTTGTGAGTTAGAGATCTCAGAAATTTTACTCACCATAGACCTTAGGGTCATGGACATGTCAGAGTTTGATCTCATCCTTAGGATGGATGTTGGTAGCATATCGAGTCTTTATTGACTGTGATAGGAAGAGAGTCATTGCCTGCACACTAGATGATGTTTGTTTCAAGTTTCAGGGGAAAAAGCACGATACTTTTTCCCAAGCCGTGTATGAATCTCGATGGCACATGTAGTTGATGGGTTGGCTTGCGAGCCTTACTCTGGAGGACGAGGCGAGACAGACGTTGGGTCTACCTAAGGTAGTTATGAGTTTAAGGATATTTTTTTAGATGAACTTCTGGGATTACCTCTGTATAGGGATATAGACTTTACCATTGAGTTGCATCCCGGTACATCGCCCATTTCTATAACTCCACATAGGATGACGCCAGCTAAGTTGCAAGAACTCAAGGTCCAATTATAGGAATTATTGGACAGGGGCTTTATAGACCGAACACTTCACCTGGGGCACTCCAGTATTGTTTGCCAAGAAGAAGGATAAGACCCTCGTTTGTGTATAGACTACCGACAGTTGAATCGGGTTACTATCAAGAATAGATACCCTTTGTGGAGGATTGATGACTTGTTTGATCAATTGAGAGGGGTGCAGGTCTACTCCAAGATAGATCTTTGCATGGGCTACCATCAGTTGAGGATTAGGGAGACAGATATCCTAAGACGGTGTTTAGAACACAGTATGGGGATTTCAATTTCACAGTGATGCCATTCGTATTGACGAATGCCCTGACAGCATTCATGGATCTTATGCATATGGTGTTCCAACCCTACCTAGATCAATTTGTTGTGGTCTTCATTGACGACATTTTGATCTACTCTAGGTCTGAGGAGGAGAATGAAGGTCACTTTAGGGTTATTCTCTAGACCTTGAGGGACCATAGTTGTATGCAAAGTTTACAAGTATGAATTTTGGCTAACAGAGGTGAAGTTTTTGGGATATGTGGTGTCGACTTCGGGTGTATCTGTGGACCCAGAGAAGGTGAGGCGGTCATGAGTTGGGAGGGGT